>CATOUR010000574.1:0-77234 GCA_951848785.1 Callosobruchus maculatus
TAGAAAATGATCAGGAACCCCTAAAACGCCTAAAAACATTAGTTTGAGGAATATTTGAAAATTTTTGTTTTTTGCTAATTACTCCGCCCCCTGTAAAACGATTTCAAAAATTATACGAACATTACCTACTACGACCCCACAACATATCGCTACCCAAATTTCATCACAATCCATGTAGCGGTTGCTGAGATTACGACGTTAGAAAAACGCCAACAGACAGACAGACAGAGCGACGGAAATGAGTGACGTGGATTTTCGTTATGTAGACATCATGAAACGCCCAAAAAGCATATTATCTCAAAATCGAAATTTTTCGCGATCACAATACTCCCCTCACCTGTCAGTGTGAGAAGTAAAAGATCATACAATATCGGCCAATTGATAAATGGATGCGTTGTTTCACTAACAGGTTACAACGTACGCTAAGGCACTGTTTATTGATTCATTGATAATCGTGTTAAATAACCAGAAAATATGCTAGATAGTCATGTATTCAGTGTACAAAAGGGAGACCGCCATGACGTGACTAATTATCGACCGATATCTTTAATATCTAACCTTGCCAAAATATTCGAAAAATTATTGAAAAATAGAATGATAAATTATTTATACAAATATAAAATACTCCATGAAAACCAGTATGGTTTCTTGGAAGGGAAAGAAATAACAGATGCCATTCTAAATGTTGTCAACAAGATTAGCAGAAATATTGATATGAAAACACCTACTCTCTCATGAAGGCATTTGATACAGTTAGCCACACTCAGCTTTTAAAATCTTTAGAAAAGATTGGTTTCAGAGGCACTCCACAAAAATTGTTGAAAAATTATTTGACTGATAGATCACAGACAGTTCAAATATGAGGAATATGTAGCGATAAAAAAAAACAATTACATATGGTGTTCCTCAAGGAACAGTCCTAGGTCGTATCTTGTTCATTTTGTATTTAAATATCCTGTTTGGTTTTGAATGTGTTAGTATGAAGCGAATGACTAGTAAAGATAACATTTAGCCAAATTTAACGGCGATTTTTTTTAACTTTCAGGAGGCTCTAATCCGAACGTCTTGGTCCAAACGCGTACCCCTTCAGCTTAGAAATAACCCCGCTGGCTCCACCTAGTGTGCAACTGGTTCCAGCCAAGGAATACAACGGTGCTCCAATCGGTACCAGTTATGACGTCAGAGCTTATGTAGGTGAGTACTGCCAATTTATCCTACAGAGACTCAGAAGTCGGGAATCATTAAATGTATTGTTACAAGTCTTTAGTCCGATTGGGCAAGGAAACACTTGGTACGGATTTCACTATTTGTTTTCACTAACTATGTACACTATGCCTAGCCTAATACTTGGTCCTTAACTTCACTAATTTATGTCACAGTAGATTTATTTCGCGCGCGCCACTGGAACGTCGCGTATTCGACTGCTCGCTTGCACTGTATCGACTCTAAAGGCTCGGTCAAACAGAAAACGCGGCGGTCCGGCGTTCTCTAACAATACAATGGAACGCTGCAACGCGGCGGTCTAGAACGCGGCGTTCGGCGTTCCATTGTATTGTTAGAGAACGCCGGACCGCCGCGTTCTCTGTTTGACCAGGCCTTAACTGTTTTCGTCTTTCGTGCGACGGCGCTTTTATGCTAGGCGGCGCCATCTCTGGAACGTTCGCGACAGCTCGCGATCATTACCGATTGTACGAGAAGGAATTTTTCTAGACTTCACGTATATGCCCGGACGTCCAGGGCCGGACTGGCACAGTATTGTGTAATGGTGCATACACATTTTAGCCCGAACAGAACGAACAAACCAAATAGCGCTAATTCACCTAGTGTGGACGTTTTTCCGACCAGAACGGAACGCGCCGAATGTTTTCCGAGCGCTATCGTTAAAATGGGATTGCTCAAAATAATGGATATGTTCGCCGAATGCTCAGTGTGGACAGGATTTGTGTCTATTCGCACTAATTCATCATCATAGTCACAATGTCTTAACAGACATGTTGTGAACTCGTAAAATGTATTGAGTCGGAGCTAGACTATTGCCGACAGGAATATTATCAAGAGTTTTGAGAACTGTACCTCGCCATCTTTCGCGATTTACTGTCAGTTCAGTGGTGCTCTTGATTCTCATATCCAGCAACTGTCTCATCGTATCCTCCCAGCGTGTAGGGGGGACGGCCACGACGCCGCCCAGTCGGGGCGTTACCCTGAACTACAAGTTTCTCCATATTATCGCTTTTGTGAATATGTTCGAAGAATGTAAGCATTCTCGTCGACACAATGGAGGATAGTCTCTTTGGATTACCGAGCTCATCCGGTATGGAAACGTTAGTTCGATGGGCGGTATAAGGGACTCTCAGCATTCTCCTCCACGTCCACATTTCAAAAGCATCTATGCGAGCTCAATATGCCTTTTTAACAGTCCAAGTTTCAGAGGTATACAAAAATATGGAGAACACAAGAGAATGCACCAGCGAAATAAAATTACACCTGACAGTTTGAATAGGCTCGTTCAGCACATTTTTTTTTATTGCATATTCTAAAAGAGCGTGTTGAGTTTAGTAGCTGTGAAAAATTTCAGAATTTTCTGAGCTCGATTTCATATTCTAATGAGTTATCAAAGTGCTGCAAATTGAAAACGCGCGGAACTTGCGAGTGTGCGACGGTGACGTCACTGTACCTCTCCGACCCGCGCGGCGCGGCATCTTGGCCACGCATCGTACGAGTATTCGGTAAATAATAACGCTGCAAAATTATAAATATTGCATAGTTCCCCAATGTGGAAATACGACAGTGACCACTCCCGATGAATTTTTTATTAGTTTGTCGCAAAATATAAATTGTGGCAGAGAGCTATGCATAGGAATGAATTTGTGAGCGATAAGTCAACAAAGTATTGCTGTGAGGACAATTTTAATATAAGTATTTTTATAACCACGTTAATTGTATTCCTATCGAGAAACCGCCCGGTTATGAAATCAGAAAGGATGTGTATTGTGTGTCTAAAATAAAAAGAAGTATTCAAGCATTTGTGCATGCCCTTCTAAAGGTATATTGATGTCAGTTGTTAGCAGATTTTGCTGGTACTGGTACACTAAAACATAAAAGAGATACAAGGAGATTTTTTTAATCCAAATACTAACCTAATCATATAAAAACTATAAAAGCATTGGAAAAATCTATTCTCATTGATATGTGGAACATGTGAAAGGCTGTTTTAAGTCCTTTGATGACCCAAAATTCATATGTATTTTAATTATGTAGAAAAAAATTGTTTTATATTATGTAGTTCTTGTGTCTCGCTTTTCTGTATTTTGGGTAGAAAATCGTGGATATTTAGCTTATAAAATATCCCTACTTGAAATATGTATCTCAGTTTTGTATATATTGTTTAAGTTTAAGGAAGATGTTGAAAATTGCATGTGTTACAAACTATTGAAAAATGTAAAACTTAAGATGAAACCGGAAGTAGTTCTGCACATTTTTGATTGTCAAAAAGACTGACAAGCCTTACACGCTAGAGATCTTCGGAATGTCTTCCTTAAGACAACGAAAATGAGATTTAGATGAACCTAGTACTAGCACAAAAAGAACTCGATGTTCGTCACCAAGCAGCGAATCTAGCACCAATGTTTCGCAAGTAGAACTAGAATTGGGATACCCAGTCACTCATTATGTATAATTAATATGCTTGCTTGCTACAAAGTGCCAGTTAACAAAAATCGAAATATTTGTAACTTTGAAAAAATTAAACTTAATCTTCCATATAAAATTATAGCGGACGATTTCCCTATATCGGCTGCAATAGTTTGCTTAATAATTAAAAAACCGTTCCAAAATTAGTCGAACATTTAAGATCATTTACTCTATGGGAAATCGAAAAATGCTTACCGATACCTTTTCGAACAACATTCAAAAAAGGTACAGTGTATAATATGGTATTATCGATTGTTTCGAAATGTCATCTAAAAACCAAGAAACCCAATCCTGCAGTCATTCTCCTGGTCAGAATATAAAAAAGGCAATACTATCAAATATCTTATAGCTTGTACTCCTGATGAGCTTATTTCCTACATATCTAGAGGTTTTGGTGGCAGAACTACCGATAAAATGATTGTGGAAGAATCTGGACTTTTGAATGTGTTAGAACAAACCACCCGATCAAACATAAGATAGCGTCAACCAAAGTGCTAAACTTATAGTTGAACGTATTACAAACGTATGCTTACTATGCTTGCCGCTGTCGCTATACAGCCAGCCGGTCTGGGCTCGCCGACCGACGCGGTGACGTCACAACGATGAATTTTGAGTGCATGAAATATTTTAATCTTTGAAGGCGCGTCACTTTTTCAATTCTTATTCAACTGAGTTGAAATTTTTTTTGTATGTTATATGTAAGTAATACTTCATGAAAATGCGCATAAATATGGTTATTGGAATTTCACTGAACGACCCTATTAAAATCAACTTGACCGTTTTGAATTATCACTTGACGCTTTAGAAACGACAGCTGGAAAAGGTGTGAATGAATGAATGAATGAATAAGAACCAGAGGCTATCCAGCACGGAATGTGGCTGGTGCATAGGTCACACGATGGGCCCTTTTGCGCCTCTATCCGCGCTAGTTCCTAAGACCTGCCCTTTTGGCAAAGGCAAGTACATTCTTAGGTCCTATCCGTTTTATCTCTATTGGTTCCAAGGTTCTTGAGCCCAGCATAGTCTGCCTGTGATAACCCAGGGTTTCACAGCGACACAGGATGTGAGCCGAGGACTCTTCCTCTTCACCACACCACGTGCACGTTGGGTCGTTGACCACCCTCATCACAAACAAGTGACGCCTGAAGGTATTGTGACCCGTTAATAAGCCTGCTAACAATCTCAAGTTACTCCTATCCAGAGAGAGACAGAATCGTCCTATTCTCTCTTCAGGCCCTGCTAATAGCTCCCGAGCCTGACGGAGATGACCAGAGATGTTGTTCCATCTCAGAGAGTGTTGATTCTGGATCCACTCTCCAGTTGTTTTCCTAACCAAATTTGCAGACAGTCCTAAGGCTGGTTCCGGGCCCACAAAACTGTTTCCGGATCCCATCCTGGCTAGATGATTCGCCATTTCATTACCCTTTACCCCAGCATGCCCAGGTACCCACATCAGTGATACCTTGTGTTTAGCTGAGATGTCGTCAAGAGCCCTCCTGCACTCCAGGACCAGTCCCGACGTTATTTTCCAAGCACTCAGTGCTTTGATGGCTGCCTGACTACTGTCAGAGCAGATAGTAATCCGCCTCCTAGACCCGTCAATTTCCCGAATACGATTTACGCAGGCAAGTATCGCATAGACCTCAGCCTGGAATACTGTGGTGTGCCCCCCAAGAGGGAATGAAAGTCTTGTACGGGGCCCGTAGACTCCCGAGCCCGAGCCCTCTCTAGCGAGTGAACCGTCTGTGTACCAGACCTGTCCTCCTCCTTCGATGAGCTGTCTTTCCCTAGACTTCCATTCTTCCCTTGACGGAAACACCACCGTAAATTTGCGATTGAAGCGATGCGTAGGAGAAACTGTATCGCTCCTCGCCAACAAAATAGGACAATCCTCATGCAACTCTGCTAGAATCGTCGAATGTCCTTTGCCTGGATTCATAAAAGTCCAGCTACCCTGACTCCAGAGACGGAACCCAGTTTTTCTAGCTTCCCCTTGGATTACCAGATCCAAAGGAGGAAGATTCAATAGTGTTTCAATGGCACTCAAGGGGTGTTGTGCGCACTGCACTGGTTATACTAAGACATGCCAAACGTTGGACCTTATTAAGTTTGGCTCTTGTTGCCTCCGTCTTTATACAGGTCCACCACACTATGGAGCCATATATTAGTGACGGTCTGACTATTGTAGTGTAGAGCCAGTGCACCACTTTTGGGCTCAGGCCCCAGCTACTACCGACAACTCTTCTGCAGGCCCATAATGAGTTTCGAGCCTTGCTTACCTTATAATCCACGTGCAGCCTTCAAGTCAGCTTGTGATCCAGTATGACTCCTAGATACTTTACTGACTGAGACAATTCAAGTGTCGTTCTGAAAAAGGTAGGCCTCAGGAGGCCTTCCATCTTTCTTTTCCTAGTGAACATAACGAGCTCCGTCTTTTCAGCGTTCACTGACAGATCCACCTCATTACACCACGTTTCCACAACACGCAGCGCGCCTTGCATTACCTCGGAGACTGTATTAATGAATCTACCCCTGACCACTATGCTCAAATCATCGGCATAGGCCTGTACGTAGACCCCTGTGTTGCTTAGTCTCACGAGTAGGTCATTCACCACTAAGCATCATAATAGAGGTGAAAGAACACCGCCTTGTGGGCAGCCCTCGCGCCACTGCAACGCTATAGTGTATGTCATTAAGCGTTGCAGAAGCCACTCGGCCCTCTAGAGTAGTAAGAATCCACTCCACTAGGATTGGAGCAATTCCATGTCTCTCTAGGGCGCGTCTTATCGAATTGGTAGTGGTACAGTTGAACGCACCCTCGATATCAAGAAATGCTACCATAGCCACTTCCCGTTGATTGGAAAAGGTGTAGTGCTTTTAGAAATTGAAAGTTCTGGAAGCCTGAGCGGCAACCGTCACTGAATCACAGCGAACCATCTCGAAATAATTAGGGGAGTTTCGCTACGAAGCGGCTTTTTCCCTGAAACCGACGGCGACGCAACAAAGGCCATTGTCTAATCGAATTGATTCGTTACTCCGCCACTTCTCTCGAACCGCAACATCTAGCAGAGCCGCCTCGACCTAGTTTGGTTTATTGCAACCGAGCCACGGCCGCCCCGCAATCATCGGTCGTTATGCGGCGGTGTAATGGCTCTATTATGAAAAACTCCACGGGGTATCTATCTGTCGTACGCGGATTACATAATGGGCTTTCGGATGCACACGCGGCGGTGAGCGCGTTCAAATTTCGTTGGGAAATATGATCTCTCGTTCCATTGCGTTTTACAACCACAGACTGTGTCCTTCAATGCCGGATGAAACCTACGTCTGATTTTTTTATGATCAGCCTCCCGCAAAGGCTGAAAGTAGTGTCCGACCTCAGAGTTAACATCTATCGAGGGAGTGTAAACAACAAAATGCACAGGTCGCTGACCAGCCAACATGTAACGGACATTTTGACAGCTTAAGGGCATTACCAGTGGCGTGCGACTTTATATTAAAATTGGATGTTCATTAATAGATTCAATTATTACTGTGATGTTACAAACTGATACCAATAAGTTGTATTAGTATTAAGCTATACTTAGACAGTTACCCTTATTATAATTTCATTATAACAGTTGATAATTTATTATTACCACGAAGTGTTTTTCAAAACATATCTAACAGTGTTCTGAAAGGTAGCCTGTTGGAATGGCTGCATCGTATTTTTACTTCAGCAATAAAATATAATAATTGCATTAGGTAATATCCAGTTCTATAAAATTCTCATAGATGGATTTTCTGTAAGTAAATGTGGCATACATTTTTGCATTTCACGTCCTCAAATAGTTTAAAAAATGGAGGAAAATTCATGTTGATTGACATGAATGTAATGCGTGCACAAAACATACATTAAACAACCATTATTATTCCTCAAACTGGAGTGAAGTTACTTTTGCTCCCACTTATCCCCATATATTACGCTACTGAAAACTAATACAAAACCTATACTCACCTATGATAAAAAGTGTTCACCGATTCGTCGCTATTACAGCAAACTATGCACTTTTTATGTTGTCTCATCATGCAATTATGACAATATTGTTCATAAATAATTTCATTCACACCACAAATAGTCACAAAGTCAGTCAAATATACACTAAAATCACAAAAATCTCGACACACGCAATAACCACAACTACAATGACAGCCACATGACAGCTTAAGGGCACGCCGATTGTAGGTTGCTAAATTTATGACATATTAGAAGTTATTGCGACATTCCGCTATGAAATTTACCATTTTTGAGATTTCATTAAATCAATGCAAATTATCTTCACGTAAATCAGTTACATTGCAAGTATATTGGAATGTATAGTTAAATACCCAGTTAAATACTTTGTGTTCAAACTGCGGAAACTGTCAGATTTTGAAGAAACTGAAAGGTCCTTAAGCGGACGAAGAAGAGTGGCAATAGCGCTATAGATGTTGGCTGGCCAATATTCAAATTAGGCTCCCTCTAGAGATGTTAACTCTGTGAATGGCTCTATTATGAAAAACTCCACGGGGTATCTATCTGTCGTACGCGGATTACATAATGGGCTTTCGGATGCACACGCGGCGCTGAGCGCGTTCAAATTTCGTTGGGAAATATGATCTCTCGTTACATTGCGTTTTACAACCACAGACTGTGTCCTTCAATGCCGGATGAAACCTACGTCTGATTTTTTTATGATCAGCCTCCCGCAAAGGCTGAAAGGAGTGTCCGACCTCAGAGTTAACATCTATAGAGGGAGTGTAAACAACAAAATGCACAGGTCGCTGACCAGCCAACATGTAACGGACATTTTGACAGCTTAAGGGCATTACCAGTGGCGTGCGACTTTATATTAAAATTGGATGTTCATTAATAGATTGAATTATTACTGTGATGTTACAAACTGATACCAATAAGTTGTATTAGTATTAAGCTATACTTAGACAGTTACCCTTATTATAATTTCATTGTAACAGTTGATAATTTATTATTACCATCAAGTGTTTTTCAAAACATATCTAACAGTGTTCTGAAAGGTAGCCTGTTGGAATGGCTGCATCGTATTTTTACTTCAGCAATAAAATATAATAATTCCATTAGGTAATATCCAGTTCTATAAAATTCTCATACATAGATTTTCTGTAAGTAAATGTGGCATACATTTTTGCATTTCACGTCCTCAAATAGTTTAAAAAATGGAGGAAAATTCATGTTGATTGACATGAATGTAATGCGTGCACAAAACATACATTAAACAACCATTATTATTCCTCAAACTGGAGTGAAGTTATTTGTGTTCCCACTTATCCCCATATATTACGCTACTGAAAACTAATACAAAACCTATACTCACCTATGATAAGAAGTGTTCACCGATTCGTCGCTATTACAGAAAACTATGCACTTTTTATGTTGTCTCATCATGCAATTATGACAATATTGTTCATAAATAATTTCATTCACACCACAAATAGTCACAAAGTCAGTCAAATATACACTAAAATCACAAAAATCTCGACACACGCAATAACCACAACTACAATGACAGCCACATGACAGCTTAAGGGCACGCCGATTGTAGGTTGCTAGATTTATGACATATTAGAAGTTATTGCGACATTCCGCTATGAAATTTACCATTTTTGAGATTTCATTAAATCAATGCAAATTATCTTCACGTAAATCAGTTACATTGCAAGTATATTGGAATGTATAGTTAAATACCCAGTTAAATACTTTGTGTTCAAACTGCGGAAACTGCCAGATTTTGAAGAAACTGGAAGCGAACGAAGAAGAGTGGCAATGGCGCTATAGATGTTGGCTGGCCAATATTCAAATTAGGCTCCCTGTAGAGATGTTAACTCTGTGAATGGCTCTATTATGAAAAACTCCACGGGGTATCTATCTGTCGTACGCGGATTACATAATGGGGGGCTTTCGGATGCACACGCGGCGGTGAGCGCGTTCAAATTTTGTTGGGAAATATGATCTCTCGTTCCATTGCGTTTTACAACCACAGACTGTAGCTAAATTCAGATGCACACGACATCCGACGATACGACGGTAAAAAACTGTTCCTATTGGTTGAAATCACAGAGTTAACATCTCTAGAGGGAGCCTAATTTGAGTATTGGCCAGCCAACATCTATAGCGCTATTGCCACTCTTCTTCGTCCGCTTCCAGTTTCTTCAAAATCTGGCAGTTTCCGCAGTTTGAACACAAAGTATTTAACTGGGTATTTCACTATACATTCCAATATACTTGCAATGTAACTGATTTACGTGAAGATAATTTGTATTGATTTAATCAAATCTCAAAAATGGTAAATTTCATAGCGGAATGTCGCAATAACTTCTAATATGTCATAAATCTAGCAACCTACAATCGGCGTGCCCTTAAGCTGTCATGGTTATTGTAGTTGTGGTTATTGCGTGTGTCGAGATTTTTGTGATTTTAGTGTATATTTGACTGACTTCGTGACTATTTGTGGTGTGAATTAAATTATTTATGAACAATATTGTCATAATTGCATGATGAGACAACATAAAAAGTGCATAGTTTGCTGTAATAGCGACGAATCGGTGAACACTTCTTATCATAGGTGAGTGTAGGTTTTGCTTTAGTTTTCAGTAGCATAATATATGGGGAACTGGGAACAAAAGTAACTTCACTCCAGTTTGAGGAACAATAATGGTTGTTTAATGTATGTTTTGTGTACGCATTACATTCATGTCTATCAACATTCCATTTTTTAAACTATTTGAGGACGTGAAATGCAAAAATGTATGCCACATTTACTTACAAAAAATCTGTCTATGAGAATTTTATAGAACTGGATATTACCTAATGCAATTATTATATTTTATTGCTGAAGTAAGAACACGATGCAGCCATTCCAACAGGCTACCTTTCAGAACACTGTTAGATATGTTTTGGAAAACACTTCATGGTAATAATAAATTATCAACTGTTACAATGAAATTATAATAAGAGTAACTCTCTAGGTATAGCCAAATACTAATACTCACAGTAATAATTGAATGTTTTAATGAACATCCAATTTTAATATAAAGTCGCATGTCACTGGTAATGCCCTTAAGCTGTCAAAATTTCCGTTACATGTTGACTGGCCAGCGACCTGTGCATTTTGTTGTTTACACTCCGTCTATAGATGTTAACTCTGTGGTTGAAATATTCAAAATGATGTCAAAACTTCAACCAATAGGAACAGTTTCGTACCGTCGTATCGTCGAATGTCGTGTGCATCTGAATGAAGCTATAGGTAGGTCCTTCAATGCAGGATGAAACCTACGTTTAATTTTTTTATTGCACAGCCTCCCGCAAAGGCTGAAAGCCTATGGCGCTGTAGAAGCGCTGCGAGAGGATAAGTGTTAGATTTGAAACGCTGCAGGTTGTGGAAACAAATTCCCCGGCAGCTCATTTCACAGCGTCGAAGTTCCCCAAAAGAGGAAATGCTGGAGAAGATTGGTTCGGGGAGTAGGGACCTCGACCTGGTAAGGATGAGCTCGCAGAGCCTCTCTAGTGTTCCTCGTTCGAATGGCCTTTGGTGTTACTATCTGGGACAGCTCACTCGAACATCTTCCGTGATAGAATCTGTAAATCATGTATAGGTTAGCCACATTTCTTCGATGCTCCAAGCTGTGGAGCTCCTTTGTGAGGTTAGCCGTATCAATAAGTCTCATTGTTCTCTTCTGGCAGCAGCTTTACAGAGTGCCGCGAAGCACATCCCCACACATGGGAGCAATACTCCAGCGATGGTCGGATCTGTGCCTTGCAGAGCAGCAGTTGTTGCTCTGGTGAATACAACTACCTATAGCAAAACAAAACTCCAAGCTTCTGGGGTGCCGTTTTAGTAGATACTGACCACGTGGTCGTGTCAGAACATATTATTGGTGATATTGATTGAATGATAAATTAGATTTTTTGCAGACGAACCTCAGGATCCGGGCTTCCCAGATTTTCCATTTTCGTTAAGCGAAATTGAAACTCAAAACAGCGTTCGGATCTGTAATAAGCGTCCTCAAATTATGTATGACACGAGGTTTCGTCCTCATAGAAGATCGGATAAAGATTTTAGATTTTTTGCGGGCGAACCTCAGGATTCGGGCGTCTGAGATTTTCCATTTTCGTTAAACGAGACTGAAACTCAAAACGGCGTTCGGATTTGTAATAAGCGTCTTCAACTTATGTAGGATACGAGGTTTCGTCCTCATAGAAGATCAAATAAGATTTTAGATTTTTTGCGGGCGAACCTCAGGATTTGGGCGTCTGAGATTTTCCATTTTCGTTAACGAGACTGAAACTCAAAACGGTGTTCGGATCTGTAATAAGCGTCTTCAAATTATGTAGGACACGAGGTTTCGTCCTCATAGAAGATCAAATAAAGATTTTAGATTTTTTGCGGGCGAAGCTCAGGATCCGGGCTTCCGAGATTTTCCATTATCGTTAAACGAGACTGAAACTCAAAACGGAGTTGGGATCTGTAATAAGCGTCTTCAAATTATGTATGACACGAGGTTTCGTCCTCATAGAAGATCGGATAAAGATTGTAGATTTTTTGCGGGCGAACCTCAGGATTCGGGCGACTGAGATTTTCCATTTTCGTTAAACGAGACTGAAACTCAAAACGGAGTTCGGATCTGTAATAAGCGTCTTCAAATTATGTATGACACGAGGTTTCGTCCTCATAGAAGATCGGATAAAGATTTTAGATTTTTTGCGGGCGAACCTCAGGATTCGGGCGTCTGAGATTTTCCATTTTCGTTAAACGAGACTGAAAACTCAAAACGGCGTTCGGATTTGTAATAAGCGTCTTCAACTTATGTAGGATACGAGGTTTCGTCCTCATAGAAGATCAAATAAAGATTTAGATTTTTTGCGGGCGAACCTCAGGATTTGGGCGTCTGAGATTTTCCATTTTCGTTAAACGAGACTGAAACTCAAAACGGTGTTCGGATCTGTGATAAGCGTCTTCAAATTATGTAGGACACGAGGTTCGTCCTCATAGAAGATCAAATAAAGATTTAGATTTTTTGCGGGCGAACCTCAGGATTCGGGCGTCTGAGATTTTCCATTTTCGTTAAACGAGACTCAAAATCAAAACGGCGTTTGGATCTGTAATAAGCGTCTTCAAATTATGTAGGACACGAGGTTTCGTCCTCATAGAAGATCAAATAAAGATTTTAGATTTTTTGCGGGCGAACCTCAGGATCCGGGCTTCCGAGATTTTCCATTTTCGTTAAACGAGACTGAAACTCAAAACGGAGTTGGGATCTGTAATAAGCGTCTTCAAATTATGTATGACACGAGGTTTCGTCCTCATAGAAGATCGGATAAAGATTTTAGATTTTTTGCGGGCGAACCTCAGGATTCGGGCGTCTGAGATTTTCCATTTTCGTTAAACGAGACTGAAACTCAAAACGGCGTTCGGATTTGTAATAAGCGTCTTCACTTATGTAGGATACGAGGTTTCGTCCTCATAGAAGATCAAATAAAGATTTTAGATTTTTTGCGGGCGAACCTCAGGATTCGGGCATCTGAGATTTTCCATTTTCGTTAAACGAGACTGAAACTCAAAACGGCGTTCGGATTTGTAATAAGCGTCTTCAAGTTATGTAGGACACGAGGTTTCGTCCTCATAGAAGATCAAATAAAGATTTTAGATTTTTTGCGGGCGAACCTCAGGATTTGGGCGTCTGAGATTTTCCATTTTCGTTAAACGAGACTGAAACTCAAAACGGTGTTCGGATCTGTAATAAGCGTCTTCAAATTATGTAGGACACGAGGTTTCGTCTTCATAGAAGATCACATAAAGATTTTAGATTTTTTGCGGGCGAACCTCAGGATTCGGGCGTCTGAGATTTTCCATTTTCGTTAAACGAGACTGAAACTCAAAACGGCGTTCAGATCTGTAATAAGCGTCTTCAAATTATGTAGGACACGAGGTTTCGGCCTCATAGAAGATCAAATAAAGATTTTAGATTTTTTGCGGGTGAACCTAAGGATTCGGGCGTCTGAGATTTTCCATTTTCGTTAAACGAGACTGAAACTCAAAACGGCGTTCGGATTTGTAATAAGCGTCTTCAACTTATGTAGGATACGAGGTTTCGTCCTCATAGAAGATCAAATAAAGATTTTAGATTTTTTTGCGGGCGAACCTCAGGATTCGGGCGTCTGAGATTTCCCATTTTCGTTAAACGAGACTGAAAATCAAAACGGCGTTCGGATTTGTTATAAGCGTCTTCAAATTATGTAGGACACGAGGTTTCGTCCTCATAGAAGATCAAATAAAGATTTTAGATTTTTTGCGGGTGGACCTCAGGATTCGGGCGTCCGAGATTTTCCATTTTCGTTAAGCGAGACCGAAACTCAAAACGGCGTTCAGATCTGTAATAAGCGTCTTCAAATTATGTAGGACACGTGGTTTCGGCCTCATAGAAGATCAAATAAAGACTTTAGATTTTTTGCGGGTGAACCTAAGGATTCGGGCTTCCGAGATTTTCCATATTCGTTAAACGAGACTGAAACTCAAAACGGCGTTCGCATCTGTAATAAGCGTTTTCAAATACCTGTAATATTGTGCGATCCTTCCTAAATTCCGATCAATAGTCCGGGTGTTGACTTGGCACAGCCGTCAACACTTACCGCTACCGCAATTATGCGAGAGGAACTTAGAAAGTCAGATAATAATAATAATAAATCGCTTTTATTTCTTCAATATACAATAGGCGAAGTTTAGCTCAGCTATCCTTGCACTTAATCTAAACCTATATATCCCACATCCCATATCTGGGATGTACTGTAAGAAAGCATAGAAATTCTAAATTGCTGGCATATGTTGTAACTAATGAAGCTGTCAACTCTATATGTATATAAGTAAGGCTGCTAGTTGACAGGATTTAAAATGTGTAATTTTTTCTAGTAATTGAATTTTCAAACGTAAATGTGGTGGAAAATATCTGAATAAGGCTATGTAGACCTTGTCACTGTGCTTGAAGGATATGTATTCATGTGCATAAGGTTTGAAATTAAGTTTTTGACAATCCGCTATGCATTTTGCTAGACGGTGTGTCTAAGTATTACTAACTAAAAAATAAATTAGCATAATATTAAAATATACCCGGATACTCTTCACTGTTTGATTATTTGTATGAAAAAGGTAAGTAATATGCTTTAATATCACACAGAAAAATCTGTCGTTCTGTCAAAGACTTACGCTTGGATTCAATGGGACGTTACACTCAGCATTCCTCAAATACAGCGATGTTTTATCCAATGGGAAGTGGTAGTTGGTAACGAATTATATCGTATTGTCGACTCAACTACAAGATGTCATTGGATTCCAATTAATAATTCAATCGTAGCCTGTCGTTGAATCGAATCTGTGTTTGGTAATTGATTCTAAACTACTTTCTTTTCCTTGGACCAACAAATTTTATTGCGAGGACAGCTTATTGATTCGTTTGGATGTTTAATTGTGTGATTTTGTATGAAGTTCACGCCTAACACCGAAACAACACAACGGAACAACTTTGTCCATGTTGACGAGTTCGCGGCGATAGTAGCACTGAGATCATCCCCTGTTCTTTATTCTTACCTACATTGAATCAGGACATCAGTCCCGCTGAATACTGATTATAGTTCAGCGAACGACAAGGGCCATTGAACAAAAATGATTCTTATCCGATGAATTATCACAAACTGCTGTTGCAGTAATAATTTTTCTACATTGAATAGATTCTATGCTTTGCTTAAATGAAACATAGGGTAAATTTCGAAAACAAAAGGAGTTTTGATTGTATTATATGTCATACTGGTATTAGAAGGATTATACATATCGTCAGAATGAATACGAAATTATTTTGAATTTATTGGCGTACCTGTGATTACTTCGAATATAAGGATTGAATTCTTTCAACATAGATTTGAAACAACTGTAAAAATATTTAAAGCGATGGAAAAAACATCCAGATACTAACAATTAGTTGGAAACGCAATAGTGTTTTTTCTGTGTAGATCTAGCGGTAATTGGGATGTGCGATGCGCGTCATACAACAGCAGTGCATTGTTGCCTCGTCAACTTCCAAATCGCGGTATTGAGGTAATGTTCGCGGGCTCGAAACCGAATGCCCGTGCGCCCGGTGCAATTCAGTCACCCACCCAAACGCTAGCCGCGCACAAGGCTGCTGCTGCCCTACTATCGAAGGCAGACGCTGTTTATCGCGCAGCCACGTGGGTCCCCTGTTTTGCCACTTACGCAGGCTCTCAAAATCTTAGGTCACGGATCTGGATCAGCTAAAATAGATATTTTTTCTCATCAACATTAGGAAAGTCTACATAAAAAAATCCAGCCTCAGTTTAATGGTCCGATGAAATTTGACGCCACCTCCTGGACCATATCGCGGTCACTGTGCGACCTTCCACGATCATGAATCACTTCTTTAGGACTGTGCAAACAAACATAGTTCTTGTTTACTCCTTCTAACCTGTGCGAATTCGTTGGCTTCACTGACCGTATATATCAAAGTATGTATTCTTTAGCATGTGTAGAGGATCACATAAAGGTATCCATTGAATATTGGGATTAGGACTTAAGTTAAAACTGCAACAAGACACACATACCCGTCATCTGACTGGCTGGTCTCATGACGCCACGCGACTGGAGGAATTCAAATATTTTGCTCATTTTCTTGACTTTTCCGTGCCCAAAAAAAATTGTGGAAAAATATGGGAAGGTTCTCATGCCATACTCTATGATCTACAGCCATAAAAAAGTAACGAGCATAGAAAATGGCCAAATACTGTATAGAGAAAACAGACATATTTCGTTCCTCAAAAGCTCAAAGCGCTGTAGTAATCATAATAACAGCTTGAACTGCTTCTCCTTTATGACCTCATATATTATTACAGTTAATAAGACGACTCTGTCTGCTTTCCTTTAAAGTAAATGAATACGAGATCATTTTTTACCGTTAAGACTGGGATTTTTCTCGAACGCAAAAACAAACCCTCACTTCAGAGCCTCGCCGTTGTGCCTTTTGATGAAATATAAGAACGTATTCCAGATAATTTAGGTGATTTGCCGTTTTTACAGGGATTCGTTTTTAGCAGAAATACGACGAAATCGTTTTTTATTATTTTTCGTTATGTGTGAGTTAAAATACACGATTCGTCATCAACTGAAGAGGAAAGCACTTATTATTTAGCGCATCGTTACAATACACATGAAAAAAATGTAGTCAAGTTGATTGACTCAGTACTTCCCACACACTCCGATGATACCAGTTTTATTATTTTCCCACAGCGCGAAACTATAGTCTAGATGCCCCTGCAATCAAATCATTGCTCGCCCCGACCGCAAAAAAGTGTTTTATTCTACTAGGTGCTTCTTTCACAGGTCAATGGACAATATATCAAGAATACAACAAATTTATGAGTTTTACAAACCCCCACCCCCGAACCACCCCAATTTCACCCCCAACCAAAAAAATATTTAAAATTAACAGGAACCCCTAAAACGTCTAAAACGAAGGTTGAGGTGTTTTTTATATTTTTAGTTTTTTTATTAATGCCCGCGCCGCCACTGAAATGATATCTAAAAACCATGTTTGCTTTCCATATTCGTCGCGGTAATAAATCTGTGTCAAAATGTCATTAAAATCAATTCAGAAGTTTCCACGTAACACAATATAAAACGGTCCAAAGTAATACTCGTATGTATTTTGTATGCATCAGAAAGTTCAAGTCCCTTGGTTTCTGTAATCGGCAAGGCAATGTTCGGATGGACCTAAAAAGGTGTATTATGCCGGTAGGTCTTTCTCTCTCAGGTCAGTAGACAGCCCATTATGAGTACAACAAATTTTTCAGTTTTTCAACCCCCACCCCTCCAACTACCCTAATTTCACGCCCACCCCAAAAAAAGTAGAAAATGATCAGGAACCCCTAAAACGCCTAAAAACGAAGTTTGAGCTTTTTTCATATTTTTAGATTTTTTAATATTGCTGCGCCGCCACTGAGACGATTTCTAAAAATCAGACGCGTTTTCCATCTTCGCCAAAGTAGTAATACTGTGCCGAAATTTCATTAACATCAATTCAGTAATTTCAACGTTATAAAATACAGAACGATCTAAAGCAATATACTCTCCAAGTCCCTTGGTTCATGTAGTACACAAGGCAATGTTCGGATGGACCTAAAAAAGTGTAGCGTACCGCTAGGTCTTTCTATCCCAGGTCAGTAGACAGCCTATTATGAGTACAACAAATTTTTCAGCTTTACAACCCCCACCCCCAACCACCCCAATTTCACCCCCACCCACAAAAAAGTAGAAAATGATCAGGAACTCCTAAAACACCTAAAAATGAAGTTTGAGGCATATTTGAAATTTTTCGGTTTTGCTAATTACTCCGCCGCCCATGCGCCGATTTTCAAAATTGTAGCAACATTACCTACTACGACCCTACACCATATCACCACCCAAATTTCATCAAAATCTATGCAGCGGTTACTGAGATTAGGAGGCTAGAAAAACGCCAACATACAGACAGAAAGACCCACAGACAGACAGACAGACCGACGGAAATGAGTGACGTGGATTTTCGCTATGTAGGCATCATAAAACGCCCAAAAAGTATATTATCTCAAGATCGAAAATTTTCGCGATCACAATACTCCCCGCACCTATCGATGTGGGAAGTAAAAAATAAATTGATAATACAAAACAAATATCTTAACCTTTAGGAACATTTTCAGTAGCATAAATTATTTATATATTTGTCAACAACAAGAAAAAAGCAAAGTGTAGTAAAACCACCAAAAAACATCTACAATCTAGTCATATTTGTAGCAGATGTTTCCAGAGACCTAAGTGTCCAGCCTATAAAATAAGTTGTGTTAAAATGAACATTCTCTTTATATTATCAAGGATCTTTTCAGCAATCGACAAAAAACATCCTACTTTGTAGTCGAGATAAGCATGAAAATGGAAAGGACAACTGGTGTACGGCTTTCAATACAGTTTCCGAAACCTCATGAATATTATATGAAAGCCAGGGTGAAGGACATTTTTTCCTCCGTTTTAGCCTCCACATCGTCCTTTGAAGGATCAAGATGCGAGGAATATTGTGAGTGAGAGTGTCCTCTTTGCTCTTGCTTTAGAAGTACATTAGCCAGCCAATTTGGTATTGAGTAACACGACAAAAAGAAGTCACTTAGAGTTACAAGCTAAAGGGTATTAAAACATATTTTTTTCTTATTTTGTAGTTCGTTTTAATCTGCTGAATAATTCTTTCAAAATTCTGATACTACGTTATCACGTTTCTGTACATCCATTGAAAATATGCTGCTACTAACGTCAACGGCAACGGAAAGTTTATAAATCGGCCTTTAGGTTCAAAAAGTACACGATCCTACCAAGACAATTTTGAAGTTATGAAAAGCTTTACGTTACACAAAAAATGTCTAAGAAAATGTCCGGTAGAAATTTTTATTGCGGATGGCAGCATGAAAATAAAACAAAACAAAGAATGTTGATGTTCCTCTAGTCATAAAAATTATTTCATCGATTAAAATGTGTTTGTTGTGTTAATTGTTATAAGTGTATGAGTGTAGTCATTTGATGAAGTTCAGATAAGTAATTTGTTTGATTATTACTACATCATATATTGTTCAGATATTTTGATATTTGTCAGATCATGAGTGACTTTTCATAGAGCAAAGATTCCTTTCATTCTGTGATGCTTTTATGTCTGCTTTTTCACTTAAATAAATAAAGTAGGGAGTCCTTGGAGACTAGTTGCCATAGTTTGTTCATTTATTACGAGAGGAGATTGTTTTTGGAAACAAAAAGATTTCAGATACCAAAATTTACACAATGCATTTTTGAGTCTTTTTCACGAATATGTATTTGTAGGTATGTTGTCTTTTGAGTTTGTATTATTAACCAATGTGGTCTGGCTACAATATTTAAAAGTGTTTGACAACGATAGATCCGGCTTTTAAGACGACTTTATATGGCGTTGGGTCTCTGATTTACGTATACTCTAGGTATTAGGTCCTGAGGAATTGCAGGCTGGTGGTGAGCAGAGACAACTTTGTCTTATTTAGGTGTATCTATTTCAATCTTTACTGATCCTCCTTATTTATATACGATATTTATTTTATGGTTGTGGCAACCTAGGCGACTGGCCCGGGACGACCTAATCACTTACCGTAGGTGGAAGTGGGTTTGACCCACGTGTTCACGAACTATACGGTTTCCTCTAACCAGCCCTTTTATATGTTGTTTATTGTTTATATTTATTTATTGATCTATTTATGTGCTCAGATACCATGCTTGCTATGCTATGCTTATATTTTAGATACCCTATTCCAATTATATTCTTTATTTACTCCTTTATGTGTGGGTTATATTTATATATTTATATATGCTGATATTATACATTTTTCCATATCCTATCCATATTTCTCTCCCTGACGTTGAACAGAGACCTAGCCCACCATGTATTATTATTATTATTTATCATTTAGATTGTGAATGTTTATAACCATTTCTTTATTATACCAATATCTATAACAAGAGCCAGTTTACCACTATTATTAAGACATTTAGAATCGTATATTTCAACATATCAATATAAATACTTCATCAGTAAAATATATGAAATACAAAGCACTCATGATTTGATAAATACAAGAATCAAGTAATAAAACCATACCATAAGCACTCAGCACTCATGATCAATAAATACAAAACAAATGTTAGGAAACAAGTAATAAAAAAACCATATCATAACATTTCTGTGATTTGATTTCATTCTCTCTGAGTTGGTACACATGCATGCTAAAAGAATCTGGTTACCACGGGCACACATACAACATTGGGTTCTAAATTCCAACACTAGACGTCTTGATCACTTTGGCTATTTCAAAATTTGGTATCGGTTTTGACAGTGACCTGTTGCTCACTACAGCATCTACTTATCTTAAGCATATCATCAACCTATCTTTTGCTCTAATAGGCGGGCGAGATGGACATTTTCCATCAGTAATGGCGCCCCTTATGGCCTACAGTAGAGAATGGAATTTAAAACGCGTCATTCTGAAGTAATTAAAGAACCTTTTTTCGTCATTCATTAAGTCCGAAAATTAAGGTACATATTCCCCAAAAACTGCCCTTCTCTGACATACTTCATGGACCCACACCCGTCTACGCTTTCTACATTTTTGAAAATTTTCTTCTTCCAAAACAATCGTCAACTCGTCATCGTTCGAAAACATATTTGCAACTGCCTTCCAATTCTTTTGTCGATTCCGATCAGATACACAGAAAAAAATACTGTTGCGTTTCCAATCAATTGTTAGTATTTGGATGTTTTTCCATCGCTTTAAATATATTTACAGTTGGTTCAAATCCATGTCATTGAAAGAATTCAATCCTTATATTCGAAGTAATCACAGGTATGCCAATAAATTCAAAATAATTTTATATTCGTTATAACGATATGTATAATTCCTCTAATACCAGCATTGACATATAATGCAATCAAAACATCCTTTTGTTTTCAAAATTTACCCTATGTTTCATTTAAGCAAAGCATACAATCTATCCGATGTACAAAAATGATTACTACAACAGCAGTTCGTGATAATTCAACTGATAAAAATTAATGTTGTTTCAATGGCCCTTGTCGTTCGCTGAACTATAATCAGTATTCGGCAGGACTGATGTCCCGATTCAATTTACGTAAAAATAAAGAACAGGGGAATCATCTCAGTGTTACTATCGCCGCGAACCCGCCAACATGGACGAGGTTGTGACGTTGTGTTGTTTCGGTGTTAGCCGTGTTGTGTCATCTCGTGGTTTTGCGTATTGCATCAGCAATTGTGTGATTTAAATGTGTCCAGTTATATATCAAATGGAGGACCTAGTGAGAAATTGTGACTTAGAAGAGCTAACACCCACATTTGAATGTAGGTATTTAGATTAGTCGGACAGTTATATTTCAGGTAATAATGCAACAACTGGTGCAGGCTTATGTCTAATTCTTATATCATGCTCCTTATAACTTCACACAAAATCACACCATTAAACATCCAAACGAATCAGTCAGCTGTCCTCGCAATAAAATATAACGGTCATGGAGAGCAGTTCGTTCTTCAACGAGCGTGGTCAGAAGTTTCAATGAAAGTCAGACAGTTTCATAGTTTGAGCCTGAAGCTGTATGACATTAATCTCAAGACCATTTTGCTGTAGCGAAAATGTAATTTCATCAGTAAATTCTAACAGTTTAATTGGGGAAATGTCAGATAATTCTGTTTTGAGGTAGTTCACTGGGATCGCAGTTTCTGTATTTGACAGCTGTTATGTGCGAGTCAAACAAGTTAGCTTCGAATCCAGGTATATCTCCGGAATAATAGTATATTGTTCAACTAGGGGTAATGAGGGTAATCACTCACTCAGTTGAAGTTTGCCGTTTGAGCCGTAGGCAAGTGTTGTAGATCAACAAGTTATTATCATTACCGCGAGTTGAATGCTATACTTGTATCCTCCTAAAAAATCGATAACCTTTATCTGGTTTTCTATCAAGTTGAAATCTCGTATTTTGGATAATTTTGGGATGCTGATTACAAATCCGGTCGCAGTTTTCAGTTTCAGTTTCGCCTGTCGAAAGTAAAAAATTTCAGATCTTTCAGATCTCCGGCATTGCCTAAAAAATCGAAAATCTTTATTTGGTTTTCTAACAAGAAGAAACCTCGTATTTTGGATAATTTGAGGGTGCTGATTAGAAGTTGGGTCGCAGTTTTGAGTTTCGGTCTCGCTTGACAAAAATCAAAAATTTCAAATCTTTCAGATCTTCGGCTTTGCATAAAAAATCGAAAATCTTTATTTGGCTTTCTATTGAGATGAAACCTCGCATTTCGGATAATTTCAAGGTGCTGATTACAAATCCCGTCGCAGTTTTGGATCTCAGTCTCGTTTGACGAAAATAAAAAATGTCAGATCTCTCGGGCTGGCGGGTGTACCTAAAAAATCGAAAATCTTTATTTGGCTGTCTATTGAGATGAAACCTTGCATTTCGGATAATTTCAAGGTGCTGATTACAAATCCAGTCGCAGTTTTGAGTCTCAGACTCGTTTGACGAAAATAAAAAATTTCAGATGTTTCGGGCTGGCGGGTGTACCTAAAAAATCGAAAATCTTTATTTGGCTTTCTATTAAGATGAAACCTCGCATTTCCAATAATTTGAAGGTGCTGATTACAAATCCAGTCGCAGTTTTGAGTCTCAGTCTCGCTTGACGAAAATAAAAAAATTCAGATCTCTCGGGCTGGCGGGTGTACCTAAAAAATCGAAAATCTTTATTTGGCTTTCTATCGAGATGAAACCTCGCATTTCCAATAATTTGAAGGTGCTGATTACAAATCCAGTCGCAGTTTTGAGTCTCAGTCTCGCTTGACGAAAATAAAAAAATTCAGATCTCTCGGGCTGGCGGGGGTACCAAAAAAAAATCGAAACTCTTTATTTGGCTTTCTATCGAGATGAAACCTCGCATTTCCAATAATTTGAAGGTGCTGATTATAAATCCAGTTGCAGTTTTGAGTTTCAGTCTCGTTTAACGAAAATAAAAAATTTCAGATCTCTCGGGCTGGCGGGTGTACCTAAAAAAATTGAAAATCTTTATTTGGCTGTCTATTGAGATGAAACCTTGCATTTCGGATAATTTCAAGGTGCTGATTACGAATCCAGTCGCAGTTTTGAGTCTCAGTCTCGCTTGACGAAAATAAAAAAATCTCTCGGGCTGGCGGGTGTACCTAAAAAAATCGATAATTTTTATTTGGCTTTCTATCGAGATGACACCTCGCATTTCGGAGAATTTCAAGGTGCTGATTATAAATCCAGTTGCATTTTTGAGTTTCAGTCTCGTTTGACGAAAATAAAAAATTTCAGATCTCTCGGGCTGGCGGGTGTACCTAAAAAAATCGAAAATCTTTATTTGGATTTCTATTGAGATGAAACCTTGCATTTCGGATAATTTCAAGGTGCCGGTTACAAATCCAATCGCAGTTTTGAGTCTTAGTCTCGTTTGACGAAAATAAAAAATTTCAGATCTCTCGGGCTGGCGGGTGTACCTAAAAAAATTGAAAATCTTTATTTGGCTGTCTATTGAGATGAAACCTTGCATTTCGGATAATTTCAAGGTGCTGATTACAAACTCAGTCGCAGTTTTGAGTCTCAGTCCCATATGACGAAAATAAAAAAATTCAGATCTCTCGGGCTGGTGGGTGTACCTAAAAAAATCGAAAATCTTTATTTGGCTTTCTATTGAGATGAAACCTCGCATTTCGGATAATTTCAAGGTGTTGATTACAAATCCAGTCGCAGTTTTGAGTCTCAGTCTTGACGAAAATAAAAAAATTCAGATCTCTCGGGCTGGCGGGTGTACCTAAAAAAATCGAAAATCTTTATTTGGTTTTCTATCAAGATGAAACCTGGTATTCTGGATAACTTGAGGATGCTTATTGCAAATCCGGTCGCAGTTTTGAGTTTCAGTTTCGCTTGACAGAAATGAAAAATTTCAGATCTTTCAGATCTTCAGGTTTGCCTAAAAAAATCGAAAATCTTCATTTGGCTTTCTAATGAGATGAAACCTCGCATTTCGGATAACTTCAAGGTGCTGATTACAAATCCAGTCGCAGTTTTGAGTCTCAGTCTCGTTTGACGAAAATAAAAAATTTCAGATCTCTCGGGCTGGCGGGTGTACTTAAAAAAATCGAAAATCTTTATTTGGTTTTCTATCAAGATGAAACCTCGTATTTTGGATAATTTGAGGATGCTTATTACAAATCCGGTCGCAGTTTTGAATTTCAGTCTCGCGTGACAAACATAAAAAATTTCAGATCTCTCAGATCTTCAGGTTTGCCTAAAAAAATCGATAATCTTTATTTGGTTTTCTATCAGGATGAAATCTCGTATTTTGGATAATTTGAGAGTTATGAAAAATAATTCACGCTGTTTGTTTATAAGTCGTATGACCAGTTCAAAAGTAATTTGGTAGTCGCTGAATAACATAATAAGATAATTACTATTTCCCCACTATCACTATGTTGCGAATAAAAAATTAAGTCAAGTTGATTGACTTAGTACTTCCCACACATTAGGGTGATACCAGTTTATTATTTTCCCATAGCGTGAAGCCTTAGTCTGAGATCCCCTTGCAACAAAATCATCGCCAGTACCCCCCCCCCCCCCCCCAAATTGTCATATGGCGTTAGGTCTTTCCTGCACAGCTCAATGAACAGCCTATTATCAATAATACAAACTTTTCAGTTTTACAACCCCCACCCAAAAAAGGTACAAAACGGTCAAGAACCCCTAAAACATCTAAATACGAAGTTTGAAATGTTTTCATATTTTTAGTTCTTTGATTATTGCTACGCTGCCACTGACACGATTTCTAACAAGCATACGCGTTTTCCATCCTCACCACACTAATAATGATAATAATAATGTATCAAAACTTCATTAGAATCAATTTAATAGTTTCCACGTTACAAAATTCAAAAAAATCTAAAGCAATAAATACTCGTACGTATACAGAAAATTCTAAGCCCCTTAGTTTCGGTAAAGGGACCTAAAAAGGTGATTTATGTCGCTAGATCTTCCTTCACAGGTCAGCGGACAGCCTATTATTAATACAGCAAATTTTTCAGCTTTTCAACCCCCCACCTCCCAACCACCCCAATTTCACCCCCACCCAAAAAAACTCAGAAAATGATCGGGAACTTCTAAAACACTTAAAAACGAAGTTTGAGCTGTTTTTATATTTTTAGTTTTTTTATTATTTCTGCGCCGCTACTGGCACGATTTATAAAAACCATACGCATTTTCCATCCTCGACACGGTAGTAATATTGTGTCAAAATTTCATCAAAATTAATTGAACAGTTGCTTCGTTATATAATATAGAACGATCTAAAGCAATACTCGTATGTATACATCGGAAAAAATTCTAAGTCCTTTAGTTTCTGTAATAGGCATAAGGCAATGTTCGGATAGACCTAAAAAAGTTCTTTATGTCGCTAGGTCTTCCTTCAAGGGTCAGTGGGTAGTCTATTATGAATACAACAAATTTTTCAATTTTACAACCCCCCAACCCCCAACCACCCCAATTTACACCCCCACCCAAAAAAAGTAGAAAATGATCAGGAACACCTAAAATGCCTAAAAACGAAGTTTGAGGCATATTTAAAATTTTTCGTTTTTTACTAATTACTCCGCCGCCCATGCACCGATTTTCAAAATTATAGGAACATTACCTACTACGACACCACAGCATATCGCTGCCCAAATTTCATAGCAATCCATCCAGGCGTTACTGAGATTAGGTGGCTAGAAAAACGCGTACAGACAGACAGACAGACCGACAGACCGACGGAAATGAGTGACGTGGATTTTCGTTATGCAGACATCATAAAACGTCCAAAAAACGCATTATCTCAAAATCGAAAATTTTCGCCATCACAATACTCCCCTCACCTATCGGTGTGGGAAGTAAAAGGAAAAAATGTAGTCAAGTTGATTGACTCAGTACTTCCCACACATTCCGATGATACCAGTTTTGTTATTTTCCCACAGCATGCAACTATAGTCTAGATGCTGCCCCTGCAATCAAATCATCGCTCGCCCGACCGCAAAAAAGTGTTTTATTCTACTAGGTGCTTCTTTCACAGGTCAATGGACAATATATCATGAATACAACAAATTTTTGAGTTTTACAAATCCCCATCCCCGAACCACCCCAATTTCACCCCCAACCAAAAAAATTTTTAAAATGATCAGGAACCCCTAAAACGTCTAAAACGAAGTTCGAGATGTTTTTTATATTTTTAGTGTTTTTATTATTGCCGCGCCGCCACTGAAATGATTTCTAAAAAACATACGCGCTTTCCATACTCGTCGCGGTAATAAATCTGTGTCAAAATGTCATTAAAGTCAATTCAGAAGTTTCCACGTAGCACAATACAAAACGATCCAAAGTAATACTCGTATGTATTTTGTATGCATCAGAAAGTTCAAGTCCCTTGGTTTCTGTAATCGGCAAGGCAATGTTCGGATGGACCTAAAAAAGTGTATTATGCCGCTAGGTCTTTCTCTCTCAGGTCAGTAGACAGCCCATTATGAGTACAACAAATTTTTTAGATTTACAACCCCCCACCCCCCCAACCACCCCAATTTCACCCCACCCAAAAAAAAGTAGAAAATGATCAGGAACCCCTAAAACACCTAAAAACGAAGTTTGAGGCATATTTGAAATTTTTCGTTTTTTGCTAATTACTCCGCCGCCTATGCACCGATTTTCAAAATTGTAGCAACATTACCTACTACGACCCTACACCATATCACCTCCCAAATTTCATCAAAATCTATGTAGCGGTTACTGAGATTAGGAGGCTAGAAAAACGACAACAGACAGACAGACAGACCGACAGACCGACAGACAGACCGACAGACAGACAGACCGACGGAAATGAGTGACGTGGATTTTCGTGATGTAGGCATCATAAAACGCCCAAAAAGCGTATTATCTCAAAATCGAAAATTTTCGCGATCACAATACTCCCCTCACCTATCGGTGTGGGAAGTAAAAGGTTTGACTCTTTGCAGTGCACGATGAACCTGAGATAGGCCAGACATCTCCTGTGTTACGGCGGAATTCCACAAGCAGCGTAACTGAATTGAGCTGTCCGAACTTTCTAGCGTCTCCAGGAATTTTATGCAGTCTGAGGGAGAGAGAGTTGTCTATTTTTAGACAGACAATGGGACGCTTTTCGTGAAAATGTGGGAACGCAGTAATGGCCTGAATCGAGTTTGCTGAAAATGAAATATTATAAGCAGTGGTGCATCAGACCTTTTTGTTACTACCTACTTACTATTCGTCATTGTTAGTCAGAGCGGTCCGGAGGACCTTTGCTCTTAGTTGCAGTCGTGTCGGTCGATCGGTCTGTCAGGTCTGGTTACCCAGAGACCAGACAAAGTCATGGAGAAGTAAGGGAAGAAAAAGAGAGGAAGGAAGGAGAAGAGCAAAGAGGAGGAAGTGTGTCGGTTGAAGGGTATAGCTTGACATAGACTATTTGAGTTCGGTAATTTTTGGGTTTAACCAAAAGGGTTAATTTTGAGGTTTGGTATCTAAAATGGCAAAAATTTAGTTGTTTCCAAATTTGCACGATTTGATTTTGATCACAGTGCGAGCTTTGTGTGCTTGCGAACTTGCTCGACTGTGTAGTCCACTGACTCGCGCAACAGAGGGTTGCTGTGCGATTCCGCTAGACTATAACGTCGTTGCGCCTGTTGTTTAATGTAATCCCCCAAGTAAGGGATGTCGAGGTCCCTGTGAAGGGTTTCGTTAGAAACATACCATGGGGCGTTAGTTATTGTACGCAATGTCCTGCTCTGCAGAACCTGCAGGTTTCGCATGTGCGTCTTGGCGAGGAAACACCAAGCCGCACATGCGTAGGTAATCGCTGGTCTAATAATCATTTTATAAAGTCGAATTTTATTTATCAAACTCAATTTTGAAGTTCTACATAACATAGGGTAGAGTTGACGAAACGTAATTTCGAATTTTGTTTTTAACGCTTGAGTGTGTTTCTGCCAAGTCATGCCCTTGTCGAGGGTAATTCCTAGGTACTTGGCAGAATTTTCCCATGGAATCCTAGTACCGTCTACTGAGACCTCTAACGGGGTACCACGACGTTTTTTGGTACAATATATAGCCTGCGTTTTCGAATGATTAATTTTGATGAGCCACCGATCCGCCCACTCTAACACCTCATCCACCGCGAGCTGCAACTCATCGCGGACTAGATTTCCAGTCCGCGACTGAGCTACAATCGCAGTGTCGTCAGCGTAGAGATAGACTTCACAGTTGCTGGGGGCCTACTTATTTACATAAGCTTTAAAAACCTATGTCAATACTGTTAAGTGAACTTGTTACTTAATCTTAGTTTCAATCTATGTCTCAAACCTGATAATCGACGGTGGTACATGTCATTACACACGCACGGCATCAGCCATTGTAACATTTATTCAATAAAAAATCAAAATACGGTCCACGCAATCAATCATTCATCAACACACATCATCAAATACCTACAATGATTTAATAAACTTGCTTCAAATTGGATCTACAATAGAGCACATTCACCATATTTCGGTAAGGTAGGGTGCATTCACCATTAATATGAATCTCAAAACAGCGGTGTACCAGACTTTCTTGGTTACTGCCATCGGTAGATAGAGAGCATGATAATCATCGAGAAATAAAGTCAATAGGCCGTTGTGAAGTAGTTCAAAGTTTTGTATACCTCGGTTCTTTGATCGACAATTCAGGTAGCTGTGAGAATGAGATTCGACGGCGCATTCAACAGGCCCGGGTGGCCATGACAAAGCTGACTAAAATATGACGTGACCATAACATCACTAAAGCTACATATTTTTGTAAGCCTCAGAAACTTGGACTGTTAAAAAGGCAGATCGAGCTCGCATACATGCTTTTGAAATGTGGACTTGGAGGAGAATGCTGAGAGTTCCTTACACCGCCCATGGAACTAACGTTTCCATACTGGATGAGCTCGGTAATCCAAAGAGACTATCCTCCATTGTGTCGACGAGAATGCTTACATTCTACGTACATATACACGGAAGCGATAATATGGAGAAACTTGTAGTTCAGGGTCATGCCTCGAGTGGCCGTTCCCCTACTCGCTGGATGGATACGACGAAACAGTTGCTGGATATGAGTATCAAAATCTCCACTGAACAGATAGTAAATCGCGAACGATGGCGAGCTACAGTTCTCAAAACTATTGATATTATTCATGTCGGCAATACTCTGGCTCCGACTTAATGCGTTTTACGAGTTCACAACATGTCTGTTAAGACATTGCGACTATGATGATGTACGAAAAAGGTAACGTTAAAATGGAAAGATGTCACGGATTAAACAACGTTTAACTAACGTGTGAGTGTTCACTGGGTATAAGTGCGTTGTTATATTCTAAACGTTCGACAGTTTTCTCAAGTATTCCTCGATTTTGCAGCGCCACATTTACGGAGCTATTTCGATTTGAAGTAGTAAAACGATTCCTAATAATACTACATTTTTGCCAAATACTGAAAGTTTCTCAGAGTTGGCTATGACCGACCTTGCAAATAACAAAATTTATACTTTACCGAGTGACGTAGCGAGCCCTTAAACTAATACATTTGACAGTTTTCTCAAAGTACTCACCGATTTTGCAGCGCTACATCGCGGAGCAGTACCGTGTGGCCGTGACAAAGCTCACTAAAATATGGCGTGAACATAATATCACTAAAGCTACCAAAATGTCGCTGGTTCAGTCTCTTGTGTTCTTCATATTTTTGTATGCATCGGAAACTTGGACTGTTAAAAAGGCAGATCGAGCTCGCATAGATGCTTTTGAAATGTGGACGTGGACGAGAATGCTGAGAGTTCCTTATACCGCCCATCGAACTAACGTTTCCATACTGGATGGGCTCGGTAATACAAAGAGACTATCCTCCATTGTGTCGACGAGAATGCTTACATTCTTCGGACATATACACAGAAGCGATAATATGGAGAAACTTGTAGTTCAGGGTCATGCTCCGAGTGGGCGGCGCCGTGGCCGTTCCCCTACACGCTGTGTGGATACGACGAAACAATCGCTGGATATGAGTATCAAGAGCGTCACTAAACTGACAGTAAATCGCGAACGATGGCGAGCTACAGTTCTCAAAATTGTTGATAATATTCGTGTCGGCAATACTCTAGCTCCGACTAAATGCATTTTACGAGTTCACAACATGTCTGTTAAGACATTGTGATTATGATGATGATTTGCTTTATCACTGTTTCCTCTTTTATAACCTTTCTGAAGATTGTAGGCAACAAGCAGAAAGTTCTGCCGGTGCGCCATCTAGTACCCGAAGGTATAGAGCAACCCTCGTATATCGGCTTTAATACGCTGCTTGCGTACAAAATCCGTGGCTCTGGTGGCAAAAGCTAACGAGCCTTGTCGTTCCACCAAAGAGTTTACTGCTGTTAGTAGCGTTTCTCTTTGGTTGCCGTTACCTTCGGGTACTAGATGGCGCACCGGCAGAACTTTCTGCTTGTTGCCTACACATGTTTCACATGTTTTGTTAACATGAAATCCTGATGCTCTCTATTTTCGTCAATCGACTTATGGAGCATTGATGATCGCAAATAAGCGTGAAACAGCTATCTGCGTACTGGTGGATTGACGGAGGTATAGAGCAATCCTCGTATATCGGCTTTAATGCGCTGCTTGCGTACAAAATCCGTGCCTCTAGTGGCAAAGGCGAACGAGCCTTGTCGTTCCACCAAAGAGTTTACTGCTGTTAGTAGCGTTTCTCTTTGGTTGCCGTTACCTTGGGGTACTAGATGGCGCACCGGCAGAACTTTCTGCTTGTTGCCTACACATGTTTCACATGTTTTGTTAACATGAAATCCTGATGCTCTCTATTTCCGTCAATCGACTTATGGCGCACTGATGATCGCAAATAAGCGTGAAACAGCTGTCTGCGTACTGGTGGATTGACGGAGGTATAGCGCAACCCTCGTATTTCTGAAGATTATTCAATTTCGTTGGAATAGTCTACAACTTCTTTTTCGAAAGTTTTTTTTTATCTGCCGTAATACCGGAGGTATCAAACTTTGGAATATAAGTTGATCACTCCGTAGAAGATCCCGTACAAAATCTCATCGATTTTACCGGCAACGAAGGCTAAGATCACCTTCGTCTTTGACGAGCACCCGTAATAGCTTTCTACTGAAATATGTTTTAAAGGAAAGATTAAGCAGCAACCTGAACTTCTTGATAGGTCAAACGTCGCCGTCGGCATGTGGCAAAATCACAAAGGACAACAAAGTGCAGGCACGTGTACCGAAGTTTTCTTAGACGTTACATAAGTCCCTTCCACATTCCACCGCCTATCTGACTTGATGACGTTACGTAATCGAACGCGACGAGCAATCTCTTAGTGAAAGACCGTTTTGCGATGGGGACTTTCCATTAAACAAATTGAGTGTTTCGAAAAGGCAATCGGTGTAACTCCTTCTACCTTTCAGACGATTGAGCCATATCGTTTTGTGTATATTATTTATTGATTTATGCTTATAATAGATGGAGAGCTCGCTACGTAAAAAAAGGTCACTCGGTAAAGTGAAAATTTTGTTAAATACAGGTTTCACAAGTATTGGACAACTGGAATGGCGGTATAACTATCCAACTTAAGATTTGCTGATGATACAATCCTTATTGCTGCTTCTCAGGAAAAACTGGTAGCTCTATTAAACATCTTAAAACAACACAGTGCAGCATATGGTCTTGGTATTAACTACAACAAGAACAAGGTTATGATCATAGATAGAGAGCATGATAATCATCGAGAAATAAACTCAATAGGCCATCGTAAAGTAGTTCAAAGTTTTGTGTACCTCGGTTCTTTGATCGACAATTCGGGTAGCTGTGAAAATGAGATTCGACGGCGCATTCAATAGGCACGTGTGGTCATGACAAAGCTTTATAAAATATGGCGTGACCATAATATCACTAAAGCTACCAAAATGTCGCTGATTCAGTCTCTTGTGTTCTCCACATTTTTGTATGCCTCGGAAACTTGGACTGTTAAAAAGGCAGATCGAGCTCGCATAGATGCTTCTGAAATGTGGACGTGGAGGAAAATGCTGAGAGTTCCTTATACCGCCCATCGAATTAACGTTTCCATACTGGATGAGCTCGGTAATCCAAAGAGACTATCCTACATTGTGTCGACAAGAATTCTTACTTTCTTCAGACATATACACAGAAGCGATAATATGGAGAAACTTGTAGTTCAGGGTCGTGCCTCGATTGGCCGTGGCCGTTCCCCCACACGCTGGGTGGATTCGACGAAACAGGTGCTGGATATGAGTATCAAGAGCACCACTGAACTGACAGTAAAACGCGAACGATGGCGAGCTACAGTTTTCAAAACTTAATGCATTTTTAGAGTTCACAACGTGTCTATTAAGACGTTGTGACTATGACGATGATTATTTATTGATCTATGCTTATAAACAGTGTCGGCGCGTCAAGTCAAGTTATTGGTGTGAACACCCTGTATATGAAGATTCTAATGACGCGTCCGAGTAAGAGGATTTGTAAGTCAACTTTATGGGAAAATTGAAATAAATTCAATTAGCGAAGTAGGTCGTTTTGAATGAGGCATTTCCGGGGAACTAATCCATGGGTTTATTTTATAAAGAAAAATTGGAAAAGTTCGTTGAAGCAACCCGTACCAATCCATTATGTGGAGAGCATCTATTCACTTTTCATATGGAATTGAATTGTGGGGGTCGATGAAAATGAGAGTCGGTTTTTATGAGGTTTTCAATCGAGTAATAGTACTTCCCATACCATACTTGAGGGGTATGCGTATCTCGGAAACTATGTACAAACGGTACAAAGACGATTACATGAGAAAACCTAGAAAAAAAAGGGATATTTGCATTGAAAATTTATACACAGCCTCGCAGTACCATCTCTAGTATACATGTAACACTTTTTGTTCATTCAGACGCTATTTACCTACATGGCACCTCTAAAAAACTCTAGGCGTGTATAAAGAAAGCATGGCCTTTGTCGATTCAAAAACGGTGATATGTGTTGCAAATGTGGCGAGAGACTAGTTGGCTGTGTGAAGATGCTCCCTAGAAGACGACAGCCCCAGTTTACGCAGTTATTCAGCAGTAATTCAAATAAAATTAGGAAAAAATTACCAAACCAAACATGATTTATTAGCAGGAATGGACCACCTATCTACCCAAATAAGCTCAAGTACTCTGAGTTTAACAAAGTGGTTTTTCTTCAATCTCTGAATCTGAATCACGACCACTTCTTCCAAGATGTTTTCAAAATCTCGACTTTGGATATACTTTCAAATGAGAAATGTTTATTTTTATTTACATATTCACGTAAGCAGAACAACTTGCTTTTGCGTACTCATCCTAGCTTCGTATTCTAATCAAATATTGAAAATACCCCTAACTGGTCTGCCGACGAATATACCTTCAAAGAATACGTTCAACCCACAGAGTTAACATCTATAGAGGGAGTGTAAACAACAAAATGCACAGGTCGCTGACCAGCCAACATGTAACGGAAATTTTGACAGCTTGAGGGAATTACCAGTGGCGTGCGACTTTATATTAAAATTGGATGTTCATTAATAGATTCAATTATTACTGTGATATTACAAACTGATACCAATAAGTTGTATTAGTATTTAAAAGCTATACTTAGAGAGTTACTCTTATTATAAATTCATTGTAACAGCTGATAATTTATTATTACCATGAAGTGTTTTTCAAAACATATCTAACAGTGTTCTGAAAGGTAGCCTGTTGGAATGGCTGCATCGTGTTTTTACTTCAGCAATAAAATATAATAATTGCATTAGGTAATATCCAGTTCTATAAAATTCTCATAAATAAATTTTCTGTAAGTAAATGTGGCATACATTTTTGCATTTCACGTCCGCAAATAGCTTAAAAAATGGAATTTGGAAAATTCATGTTGAGTGACATGAATGTAATGCATGCACAAAACATACATTAAACAACCATTATTATTCCTCAAACTGGAGTGAAGTTACTTTTGTTCCCAGTTATCCCCATATATTACGCTACTGAAAACTAAAAACCTATACTCACCTATGATAAGAAATGTTCACCGATTCGTCGCTATTACAGCAAACTATGCACTTTTTATGTTGTCTCATCATGCAATTATGACAATATTGTCCATAAATAATTTTGATTCACACCACAAATAGTCACAAAGTCAGTCAAATATACACTAAAATCACAAAAATCTCGACACACGCAATAACCACAACTACAATGATAGCCACATGACAGCTTAAGGGCACGCCGATTGTAGGTTGTCAGATTTATAACATATTATAAGTTATTGCGACATTCCGCTATGAAATTTACCATTTTTGAGATTTCATTAATTCAATACAAATTATCTTCACGTAAATCAGTTACATTGCAAGTATATTGGAATGTATAGTTAAATACCCGATTAAATACTTTGTGTTCAAACTGCGGAAACTGCCAGATTTTGAAGAAACTGGAAGCGGACGAAGAAGAGTGGCAATAGCGCTATAGATGTTGGCTGGCCAATATTCAAATTAGGCTCCCTCTAGAGATGTTAACTCTGTGGTTCAACCTAATCTTGTACAGTTTTGATAATTATGTTAAATTCCTTATGGCACAACGCCATCCACATCGTGTTCGTTTCAAGAAGGCGGTCTGCTGTGGTGTAAGCTTGCCTACGGCCGGGCGACAAGAATGCACTCATCTTGCGCGTGATCACTCTTTTTCTTCGCTGGATAGAGAATAGTAGGTAACGAGAGCAATGAATCAGCTGTGAGAAGGTGGGGAGAGGGGCTGGGGGTGATCGTAGTGACCGCAGCATCTCGACCAGCCGCGACCTATCCTGTACGGCGTGACAGGAGGAATCGATAGCTATTAGTGATTCGTTGGCAGCTAATTTGCTCGGCGGCATCTATGTGTGCGGCTCTCGAAAGCACCCGCTATCTGAGCTTTATGCCTATTACGCTGTGTTGCGGTCCCTCTGTCTATACCGACGCTCTATATATCCATGTATGTACCTGTAGCCACACGGGTAAATAGCTACTAGCTTTAATAGGTAATGATCAGCAGTCTGGGAGTATCTACACTGAGGCCACTGGAAATGATGATATGTTAAAAGTTAATATACAAAGTATTTCTGATGAACAATCACCACTTAAGGGGCCAGGATATACACAGTTATACATATGTATTTGCCATGTTGAAACACGGATTCCCATTTCGAACAGAACTCACTTGTTTTTTAAACTACATATACAGTATTTCAGAATGTGATAGTTAAGACCTTAATGAATGACAACTATTTGCGATTTTCTCAAAAAAGTTTTTTAGTGTGCAAAAAAACTCGCAATGCAAAATCATACATTCTTCAAATGTCTATAATTTAACAACCAAACACGATATCAAAAAAAGGCCAAATAGGTGACAAAGCGCAGGCTTTCGTCTTCAATTTGCTTTTTGAATCATTACTGTAAGTTTAAAGGTAACGTCAGGAGCTTGGAAATGCGAAATTCATTTTTATAGTGACCTTTGGACCTTTTGACCTTACCTTTGGATTTTTGGACTTATCTCCCCTCATCTTAGACAAACACACACACTGGAGAAAGGGAACAGGCGGCCACGCCTACTCGCTAACACGGTAATAAGTCTTTTCTTGGATTCTCAATTTCGCGCGCTATACCTTAGACCCTTAAAGAGTAGCAATTTCATTCATTCATCCGAAACCAATCACAGACGACGTCGTTTCGCCTTTATTAAAGCTCGTCAGTGAGATTTAGGTCTCAGACGAATAAATGAAATTGCAAGCTAGTGCCTAGTTGGCAAAACTCGTACTAGTAGTAGCAACATATAGATGTTGGGAAGCAGTACTCTGAAAAAGTATTAGTTCGCCATCTATCTACCAAAGCCGGTACCTGAGCGTTTAATTTGAGTATCCGAGCACTGTTTATGTGACCCGTTTAAAAGCATCAGGTATAGAAACCTGCGGGTACGACTACAAACGAGGAGCTTCCACGCAAAAGTGAACAAGTCCAACTTCATACCAAATTGAGTTATATACGAATTTATGTAGTTTAAGATGATATCTGCCGAATTGGCTATCTATTCCGTGCAATATTATACAAATCCATCATATGTATAACAGCATTCATACAAAATGCAACAAGTCCTACTATATGAGTTTTTTCATCGAAAATCGAACAAAGCCTAAGTCCCTAATAGTATCATTGGGTTAGATCTACGAATTCAAGCAAAGCTCAACAAGTCTACCCACGCCTGTCTATGTGGAGTAATAAATTTATTTTGTAGCTGCGTGGCGACTTTTATGCAAGGCAAGTATAAGTTCTGAACAGTTAGACATCTAAGTATGATATGCGCTAACTGAAATGGCGATGCGATTTTAATAATCCTGGAATATAAGGCACTTTACTGGTTGAGTAGTCTTGGTAACCGTCAACGGCGGCATAACCCCGATCTCATACAAAACCGAAAACCGTTATTATAGTTGTTTAGATTTGTTTGTTGGCTGTGTTTATTACTGCAAAAACTCGAGGATGGATTCACATGATATATCAGTTCGGGAGGGTAAGGGGTGAACTCGTAAAAGGCAGGAGAAATACACAAAATGGAAGTTGCAATGTCGTGAAAGGTTTATTTCAGTTTCTTTTCAAATGATTTCTGTTTGTCAGGGTGATAAATATTTGTTAACCTTTTATAGGTACAAAATTCCTGATGTCAACTTGAACCCAAAAAACTGTAGACGTACAACTTGTTCTCCGAAAACCATCGGACAGATTTAGTAAGGGATTAGCCATAATAGTTATCCCATTATTAACCTTGTATGTCTTGTATAAATAGCGTAGTAATGTAACTTTAGAATCATTGTTTGATAAAGACACTGTGTGTCGAAACGATCGTCACATGTTTTAAATAAAACTGGTGATTATTCATCAGAAATACTTTGGACCGGTTTCACAATGATGGGTTAACTCAAGGTTGTGTGTTGACCGGAGGTTAACCCTAGATGTCATGTTTCACAAATGGTGGTTTTCGATTTTACTTGAGGTTAATTCTGAGTTAACTTGACCCCAAGAAATTCTTGAGTTAACTCCAGGTTTGCGATGACGCATGCGCATTAGGTTATGTCACTTTGGTTTTGCTACTTGCTAGGCGTTTGAGGTTTCATATTTTATCGTTTACCTTAACGCTTTAAATGCGTATAGCAGTGATGAAGAAGCAATGAGACCAAGAATATTTCGACCTAGAGTCAATTATTTTGAGGAATATGATGACTCCTTCGTCTTTTTTGAATTTTTCTATTTTTCTTTCAGCACCTTTACACATCTGCGGCTATTGTTTGCACATTTGCAATTAAATTCTTCTCCTATCTTTTCCCAGGCGTTGTCTTTTTCGCGCCATGTTGTTGCATCTTTTGTTTTGCATTCTATTACATGCCTGTGATTTTCTACTAACGAAATGAACAGATATTCTTCATCTTTTGAAAAGTTGTTCGCTCTTTTTGGTTTTTTCATGCTGACACACAGGTACATGCACGGCTATTATTTGAAAAAGGCTCTAGAAACAACTACAACGCCAAGCAGTCCAAACACCAACCCACCAACCCAACCTAAAAATCAGTTATCTATGCCAAACACCAAATAACTGCGAATGAAATGAAAAAACGTCAGTGGAAAAACCAAAATGAGGTTGGAAATCGAATGGAACTGACAACTCGACGAACTCATTCTTTGACAATCTTGTCAGAAAAATCACAGAACACCAGCACGAAACAGCTAACAAATTAAATAAGAAGAATTTTAAATATTGCGGACACATTACCACCAACCGCTAAAAATAAAATACAACTCGCGGTCAGTTAACCCTACGTCATTTTATGATTGTGAAACAAGAGGCGTTCCATTGTTCGAGTTAACTCGCAGGTCGAGGTTAGTAAACCGTCAGAGGGACCACTGATTGTGAAACTGGGCCTTAGTGTATTAGTATGGATCTCCATCAAGTATCGGCCAACTCCATCAAATCTTTTAAAAGCTCTTATTTAACTTGCACTGCATGTATTTATGTATCTATGTTTGTTCGGGTGGAATCTTGCTATCAATTTTGGAACAGATATCTCCAACCGATTGGGCTGAGATTTTGTATACACATTTAGTCTGGATGACAATACACGATCAGCTGTGTGACGTCGTTCTCAATCCAATAGTGGAATAGTCATTCAATGCATTTCTATAAAAAGGATATCCAATTGATATGAGAACGCCCAGTAGATGGTAAGCGGAATAACAATCAATGAGAGGGATGTAATTTTTAGTTAATTGATGGATTTTGTTGTAAGAGTTTGGGAAAATATACTATTCAGAGTCAGTGAGTCGTCTTATCACTGCATGAACCTTACGACCTGAGAGAAGAGAGTATTTGCATTTGGCGCCCAACCAGAGGCTTGCGAGCAAGAATCTGGCAGCAGCCACAGGGGATTCTGGATCGAATTGCACGAGTTCCTTTATACAACCTACGCAGTGGTCATCGCCAGGTTGTATCGACGACATCGAAATGAGGTTAGGGGGTAGCTAACGATGAACAGTTGGTTCTTGGGCTATTCGGCCGGTGTCGATACGCTTCGCTGCTTGACGTTTCGCGGTTTCGCCAATTCGAGTGGTCGACATCCTCAGAAGCTGATGTCACCCGTTCGGCGTGTTCCGAGAGTCTCTCTCTTTTGTGGAAATAGCTTCGTATCGTTGAAGGAAGAAATTCCGACAGATGGCAGCCTAAAAACCCGAGAAGACCTTTGAACTTTTCGAGAAAGGTCGCGTCGTTGGGTAAATCTATATTTTTATGACAGTCCATGAACCCATTGACTTTACTATTCCATGTTAGAAACGTAATCTCCACATAAATTTTTTTTTGTATTGTTTTCTAGAAACGTACACAAAAAACAAAAATAATCATTTCCTCGTATTTTTACGAGCAAAGTAAATCCAGACGGAAGCGAAATAGAAGTTTCCGTAATTTCATCGCCGTTCATCCCATAATTTTTTATTGGATGTACACAGGATTATAGATAAACGTTAACCGTTCTTTAGATGGTATCGATCCGTCCAGTTTGGCTTATCTTTAATTCCGTTTTGGGTGTCAAGGGGCAGATGGAAAAACTAGTTTATGCCTGTTGCAAGGTAAGGGGTTTCTTGGCAGCAAAAAGTCGGAGAGAAATGAAATTTGGTGGGATGGTAGAAATCCTACACCTCAGTTTGCGACCTCGGGGGTTACCGCTTGAGGGGTGGGGGGACGAAAACTCTGTTTCGCGACGATTTTCGAAAAATAGCGCCATTTTGGTAAATGATATCGAAAAAAGCTTCAAATAATTTATGTGGAGAATAAAATTCTGCATAATTTTGATAACTACATTTTTCATGTGCGACTAACAGTTTCCGTCATACCATGGGTCAAAGTTAGGGGTTGGTGTGTGATTTTGACTAAAATCAGAATTTCATCGCGAATTAAGACGAAGAACTTCATCAAGAAGTCGCGTAACATTTTTTTCCTGAAAGAATAATATCTTCTTAATTATTTATTGTCTAAAGCTGCCTAAACGCATGGTCATCACCAGGTTGTATCGAGTTTTTAAAAAAATTACGACATTTAGGAGCACGCCGCTACCTACTACCGATGTGTGCAGTTGCGAAAAATATTATATTTGCGCATACTTTTAGTGCAAATGATACTACTCCGCCTTGATTCAATTAAGACAAAATTCCATTTGTCCTCTGGGGGTTGCCGCTCAAGCAGGGGGGAAGGGGGGATGAAAACCTTTTCGTGCGGCTTTTGGACAAATAGCGCCGTTTTGGTAAGTGCACAGAAAAAATACTGTTGCGTTTGGATGTTTTTCTATCGCTTTAAATATAATTATTAACAGTTGTTTCAAATCCATGTCATTGAAAGAATCCAATCCTTACATTCGAAGTAATCACAGGTACGCCAATAAATTCAAAATAATTTTATATTCGTTTTAACGATATGTAGAATCCTTCTAATACCAGTATTGACATTTAATTCAATCAAAACATCCTTTTGTTTTCGTAATTGACCCTATGTTTCATTTAAGCAAAGCATACAATCTATTCAATGTACAAAAATTCTTACTGCAACAGCAGTTCGTGATAATCTGATAAAAATTAATTTTGTTTCAATGGCCCTTGTCGTTCGCTGAACTATAATCAGTATTCGGCGGGACTGAGTCCTGATTCAAGGAACGTAAAGATAGGAACAGGGGGGATTATCTCAGTGTTACTATCGCCGCGAACCCGCCAACATGGACCGAGGTTGTTCCGTTGTGTTGTTTCAGGTGTTAGCCGCCAACATGGACGAGGTTGTTCCGTTGTGTTGTTTCGGTGTTAGCCGTGTTGTGTCATCTCGTGGTTTTGCGTATTGCATCAGCAATTGTGTGATTTAAATGTGTCCAGTTATATATTAAATGGAGGACCTACTGAGAACTTGGGACTTAGAAGAGCTCACACCCACATTTGAATGTAGGTATTTAGATTAGTCAGACAGTTATATTTCAGGTAATAATGCAACAACTGGTGCCGGCTTATGTCTAATTCTTATATTATGCTCCTTATAGCTTCATAAAAAATCACAGAATTAAACATCCAAATGAATCAATCATCTGTCCTTGCAATAAAATCTGTTGGTCCAAGGGAAAGAAAGTAGTTTAGAATCAATTACCAAACACAGATTCGATTCAACGACAGGCTGCGATTGAATTATTCATTGGAATCCAATGACATCTTGTAGTTGAATCGACAATACGATATAATTTATAACTATACACGACAGATTTTTCTGTGTGTGCTATCGAAGAAAAATGAAACAATACATGGACACAATAAAATTTTCTGCAATATTAGTCATTACATTTTTCTTTTGCGACCAATAGTTTCCATTCTACAATGCTCCAAAGTTAGGGGGTGCTTTTTGATTTTTACTAAAATCATAAATTTTCGCGTCGAAAAAGTCCTATCAAAATCTTTTCTCCTCTTGACTTTCAATCTGGGAGTATTAAATACAGCAATAATCGCCCACCCTGTACATACAAAATGCAGCAATTTATTAGCTGGTTAATCCAGCTTCAACTATGAAACTGTGCGCCGCGCCGCCTTGATTAATGGGGTCGCATCTAACTACTGTTTTGCGCACTAACTGGCTAGTTTGGTAAACAAGACGCTCATTGTTCGCCGTGATATCGTATGTCGTGCGGGCGTTGACGCATTCACATTGTTGACGGTCAATTGACTCGTCAAATGGAACGGGACGTCATCGAGGGTTTGGATTCGGACCAATGGGTATTTTCCAACTTGCTAATGTTGCCTGTTTAATCATTCAAATCCATTACCAGCAGACTAACAGCCCATTCACACGATGCGGTCAAATCACCGTTTCGGTAATGGACATGGGCGCCAGCAGAGGGGGGCAGGAGGGAGCCATGCTTCCCCCCTGGAACAGCGAAGATAAAAATCTTGTATAAGCAAAAACCAAATTCGTCGCCTTACCCCTGGTTTGAGCACTCGATTTAAGTAAGTCCCCCCCTTAGGTTATGGATCTGAAACAGCTAACATAGATATTTTTTCTCATCATAAGAAGGTCTACATTAAAAAGTCCAGCCTCAGTTTGATGGTACGAAATTTGACGCCACCTCCCGGACCATATCGCGAACGGTGCAGACAAACATAGTTCTTGTTTACTCCTTCTAACCTATGCGAATTCATTGGCTTCACTGACCGTATATATCAAACTATCTATTTTTCTAGCATCTGTAGAGGATCACATAAAGGTATGCATGCATACAGAAAAATCTGCCGTTTTGTCAAAGACTTACGCTTGGATTCAATGGGACGTTACACTCATGCATTCCTCAAATATAGCGATGTTTTCTCCAATGGGAAGTGTATAATTGGTAGCGAATTATATCGTATTGTCGATTCAACTACAAGATGTCATTGGATTCCAATGAATGATTCAATCGCAGCCTATCGTTGAATCGATGTGAATGTGTTTGGTAATTGATTCTTAAACTACTTTCTTTTCTTGGACCAACAGATTTTATTGCGAGGACAGCTGATTGATCCGTTTGCATGTTTTGTGATTTTGTGTGAAGTTATAAGGAGCATGATATAAGAATTAGACATAAACCTGCACCAGTTGTTGCATTATTACCTGAAATATAACTGTCTGACTAATCTAAATACCTACATTCAATGTGGTTGTTAGCTCTTCTAAGTCCCAATTTCTCAGTAGGGTCCTCCATTTAGTAAATAACTGGACACATCTAAATCACACAATTGCTGATGCAATACGCAAAACCACGAGGATGACACAAGACGGCTAACACCGAAATAACACAACGGAACAACTTCGTCCATGTTGACGAGTTCGCGGCAATAGTAGCACTGAGATCATCTCCCTATTCTTTATTCTTACCTTCATTGAATCGAGACATGAGTCCCGCCGAATACTGATTATAGTCCAGCGAACGACAAGGGCCATTGAAACAAAATTAATTTTTATCAGATGAATTATCACGAACTGCTGTTGCAGTAATAATTTTTTGTACATTGAAAGAATTGTATGCTTTTGCTTAAGTGAAACATAGGGTACATTTCGAAAACAAAAGGATGTTTTGATTGCATTATATGTCAATACTGGTATTAGAAGGATTATACATATCGTTATAACGAATATAAAATTATTTTGAATTTATTGGCGTACCTGTGATTACTTCGAATATAGGGATTGAATTCTTTCAATGACATGGATTTTGAAACAACTGTAAATATATTTAAAGTGATGGAAAAAGCATCTAAATACTAACCAATTAATTGGAAACGCAACAGTATTTTTTTCTGTGTCTTGTGTTTAGATGGGAAAGAGTAATACTTGCTGGAGGATGATTATTTTTTTGAATAAATCTAAGTTTTAACTTTTTGGTTGCCTGATAGATAAAAACCTTAGCACAAGTTTCCGATACACTCTCTCAAATCGTAGATATAAATCTGACCCAAGCGCCAACAAAGCCAAGCCAACAAACTCTGTCGACCCAAAGATTTCATGAATATCTACCTATCTGAGCGGCATGAAAAAACAACCCTTACGAAAGGAGGCAATAAAAAAAGTAAAATAAGGGAGTTATTTCGGCCGATGTGGTCGCAGCGAAAACAGCAAAAGCTCGATCTGAATCGAACGCCTGACAGAATGGGAAAACAGTTTGCCGGCATGAGTATCGCGAAGTTTTGATTGGTGGGGAAGTTTCTATTCGGCGAACGCGAATTATCTATTGCCCTAGCTGTTGCGAGTTTTGCGACAATAAATTCGGTGATATGATGATGTAGAACGATTACTTTTGTTCTTCACACGCCATGATAATAAGTATAGTTTGGAAAAACTGATAAATTAAAACAGAAAAACTTTTTAAAAAAATTTTATTTCGATCTTCTAAAAAAATAAAATAAAAATTTTCCTCTAAAATGTTAATCTATCAACTTATAGCCTCATTATACACAATTTATATGATCATAAAAAGTTATCGCGAGGTAGGTAGGAGCATTTATATCCTCCATACTATAGGAAAGCATAAAAAGCTTCAAAACTCCGCTATATTGGATTAAAAGGTGATGTCAAAATATTTTTTTACTTATTCTCGGCAATCACTTTTATTTGATACCCACATTGCAGAAGTGCATAAAAAATAAGTATTCCGCAATCTTGGATGGTCCGCCATATTTGATTTAGGATGACGTCACATTATTTTTCGTGTTACTCACAACAAGCCCTTTCATTGAATAACCCCTGTTGTAGAAATCCATTAAAAATAACTATTTCGCCATCTTGTATGGTCCGCCATATTTGATTTAGAATGACGTGACATTATTATTATTTTCGAATTACTCTCTAACAAGCCCTTTCTCTCTCTCTCTCTCTCTCTCTCTCTCCTCTCTCTCTCTCTCTCTCTCTCTTCTCTCAGGTCGTAAGCAGAGTTCATGCAATGATAAAACTACTCACCGACTTTGAATAGTCGTATATTTTCCCCAAACTCTATCGTATTATATCTGAAAAATGACATATTATTTGCCATCATTTAAACGATAGTTTGTAATTCAGAATTTGCTCTATCATCATTTTCATTCATTTTCGCAGATTTCCTGTTATTAGACATCACGAAAACATTAAACTAAACTAAAAAATATAGGCCTACTCTAGACATAACCTTAAAGTTGTGTTGGTAATAAGAGTCCACTAACAACACGCGTTTATCTCTATACTTTCCCAAAGTTAGTCCAGTACCCCAAATGTCCCTTTACAACTTATTATTGGAAAATCCTTACCGCGGATCTTCTTTACCACTTACGCCGTGTCACAGTCTACCGCTTCTTTACCGGTATTCGGTACAGGCATTCATGTACGCCCTGCACCGCGACACACCGGCTGTCTGGTCCACCCTCCGTGGCTGCTCGCTGCACCAGCCGTTTGTTAGCTATCCTCTAACCTCATTTCTGATGTCGTCGATACAACCTGGCGATGACCTACTGCGTAGGTTGTATAAAGGGAACTCGTACAATTCGATCCAGAAGCCCCTGTGGCTGCTGCCAGATTCTTGCTCGCAAGCCTCTGGTTGGGCGCCAAATGCAAATACTCTCTTCTCTCAGGGTCGTCAGGTTCATGCAGTGATGAGACGACTCACTGACTCTGAATAGTATATTTTCCCAACTCTTACAACAAAATCCATCGTTTAACTAAAAATTACATCCCTCTCATTGTTGTCATTCTCCTTACCATTTACTGGGCATTCTCATATCAATTGGATACCCATATTGTAGAAATGCATTAAATAACTATTCCACTATTGGATTGAGAACGACATAGATTACCGTGTATTGTCATCCAAACTAAACGCGTATACAGAAATTTCAGCTCAATCGATTGAAGATTTCTGCTTCAAAAACTTGGGTAACAAGCTTTCACCTGAATAAACATAGATACATACATACATATGTTGTAGACCGATGCCCGAATTTGGCCCGAGGCCGAATACAGAGGACATTCGCGATCTGTCCCCAAACTAGATTTGCCGAAACATGATACATATAGGCATACGACCGACGTATTTTGGCCATGTCGCGAAATGCGCATTTCTACATTACACCAATCAAGTCATAAATAAACAACATAAACTCAATTTATAATTTTTATTTGTTCGACAAGAAGTACTCGAATGACATTATTACATTTTATGTTACACATTTGCATTTTTTGTTACCACATTGTTTACTACGACAGTTACATCGAATAAAACGTGGGTAGCATGAGAACCATTAGTTTGACCACACCAGAATACAGCGATTCGCGGAGAGTAATATCCAGATATCGTCATTCAGGGTGGAAAAAGCCAAAGACATCTTAAATTTAGATAATGGGATTCTCACTAGTCATCCCGGAAAGAGACGACTGGATGAGAGGGAAAGTCAAGTTTACGCCCAATAGTCTGGTATGCTTCACTGACGGATCGCTCTTAAAGAAGTCAGGATCCGGGGGAGCGGGCTTTTGTCTGGAGGGTAAAGAAGTGCGGCGGAGCTTCGCGCTGGGAACCTGCACGACTGTCTTCCAGGCGCATACTCGACGGAAGTCGAAAAGTGTTCTGAACAGAGCATATATATATGCTCTGACAGCCAATCAGCTCTGAAAGCGGTGGCAGCTCCGAGGGCCAGATCAGCTCTGGCTCAAGAATGCTCTGCCGCCCTTCAGAAGTTAGCAAGCCATAAGAAGGTGACCCTGCTGTGGGTCCCCGGACATATTGGCATACCGGGTAACGAGAGAGCGGACCGATTAGCTAGGATAGGGGCCAGCAGCCCCTGCGTCGGCCCAGAACCTATGCTGGGAATCAGCAAACGCCAGGTCAATGTGGCCCTGGACAACTGGGCCTACAAGGAACTGGTGAAAGCCTGGTTAGAGAGAGACGACTGCAGGCAAGCCAAAAGATTCATAGCAGGCCCTGATAGGGGCCGAACACAATGGCTTTTGAATAAAGGCAGAGAGACGCTCAACCTTCTGGTGGGGGTTCTTACTGGCCATTGCCGGCTAAATAGACATTTGTCACTTATGAGAGTGGTAGGGGACCCCATTTGCTCCAGATGCTGGGAGGAGGACGAGACAGCGTTCCACTTCCTGGGCAGATGTGCAGTTTATCGCAACCTTAGGGTTCAGATTTTCGGCACGACGGAGTTTGGGGAGGAGCCACTATATTCAGCGAAATGGTCGGCAATACTGACTTTCGTCAGGAGGTCTAGTAGGTTCGACAAGGAGCTTTCTAGGGTGTAAAATTTTAGTGTTTTCGGTGATTGGTTCAGTGGGGTTGGAAAAAAGGGCCAAAGGTGGCCTACTTGCCTGGCTTCGCTCCACATCACTACTACTACTACTACCACTACATCGAATAAAACCTTAAGAAGAATCAAATTCCTTTGCGGCAATTCTCCAGTTGATGTACCAAGTTGGTACAAACCATCTTTTTCTGACAATACAACTGCCAAAATCTTACGAGGAGCTAAGCGTCCTCTGTCCACATCAGGAATTAGATTTATTATCTTTCTATCGGCAACGGCGTAATGCACAAACGCGCATTTTGCGACGTGGCTAAATTGGGTTGGTCAGGTGCCGAATCGCTCACTGCTTCGGCATCTGGCAAATCTAGTTTGGACAAATCGCGGAATGTCTAATTATTTCGGCCTCGGGCCGAATTCGGCACATACATTGCAAGTTAACACGTTGTTGGACACAACGGCTATAGCCGTCTGCGGGGAGTGATCGTGATACGCCACGACGGCTACATCACTCAAAAAGTTATCTGCTTGTTACGGCAGAACGGCGACGACCGTCAGAATGCCTTGTTAAGCAATGTTAGTGTCGTAAAGTGAAGCTCGTCATTTCTGAAATTGCCAAATTCTAACCCACTATACGCTATCCCAACTATTCATGTTTTAAGGTGCATGGGTAAAACGGCACGACGGCTATAACCGTCCATAACCTCCAATGTGATGCATTGACCACGTGTATAACTGCCATATTGCAAGTGTGTTTTTGTTTGGTTTTCATGTTTTCAGTACTGATGGGAGGTAGGTAACCAGATATTTTCATCCTTAACAGATATTCGTCGTCCACCTATCATACATATAAAATATATTGTTTCATATCAATACAAAACTCGAAGCACGTGTGAGACATTTTCCAGAGAAGCTGCCTCTGCCAGAGGATCATAAAAAATAAAATCATATTTTCTTAAATGCAAACAATGTTTCAAGTCTGGAAAACGCAAAGAAACTAGCTATAGATGCAAGGGTTGTGTGAAAATAAACCTGCTTTGTGTCCAGACTGCTTTGAAGAGTGGCATCAAACATAAGTTTGTGCGTAAATTCTGTTTTGTTCGGGGATACCTCTGTTTGCTAATAAATTTGATTTTTTGTTTTTATACCGTCTGTATTCTGAGAGATGCGTTTTTGTTTATAAATTTGATACATTAAAATGTTGTTTTGTTTTAGCTTTCCTCTCGAAAATTGTCCTTTTCTTCCCACAAGATGTGTTTTACGATTACACTGATCCGACGGCTATAGCCGTGGTAGCCATTCTAGAACATAAAGTCTCCTGTGATATGACACGACGGATATAGCCGTCTTTTTTATTGTCACCAAAAACCTCAAAAATGAAAAAAAGAATCAAAAATGAATACGCTTAAAATATTTTGATGACGCAAATCATGTTACAAACGCCAAAAAATGGGAATGTTTTGAGGTGCCATATTACGAAGCCTCCCGGCCAGCAGAGCGTCCAACAATGTGTTATATAAAAATAAAAGCTTAAAAAAACGCGAAATTCTGCTTCAACTTCTGAGGGATCATTTCCTTCCCATTGTTTCTCTATATAATAATGTTTATCCTATTAAAACAATGGCCATTTTCTACGTTATCCCTAGAAATTCATTACAAACTTTTGAAGTTTAGAATGTGGTGGATGAGATAGTTCAGGACAGGAATGAGGAAAGTTTGTAAAGTAATTATGAGCCTGTTAAGAGTTGTGATGTACTTGCAAACTATGTATAGTTAATTAGGATACGGTCTTGACACTTTCCGAAGATTCTCATAAATACGTTAATATTTTAGGCCGTTGAAGCTCATGGCCTTGATGAGTATACAGAATACGGAACGGAGTACGGACTTACTTGGATTATCAGCTATAGTTTCCTATAGAGGGTAATCCAGCGTTGCAGAGACGTAAGATAGTGAGCTTACTAAAACATATCTCATAAATTTGTTCCCTAGTCATCGTAGGGAATCTAGAAAACTACAAACTTACAAACTTAAAATATTTCTACTTTAATTTTCATGTTTATAGAGTGTGATTCATATCAGATACATTTTTTAAATAGAAACTCCGCATATTATTGCATATTTGGCTTCCTTGGCGAATTCTAGTGTGACTTTATGTGTCACACGTGAGACTTGAAATGAACCGTTTAGGCGCAAATCACTATTTTTGGTATAAGTAAAGATCTGAAAGAATTGCAATGCATAAGCCTACAATCGTTACTCTCGTTCCCAAGTCAAGCACTTAACGCAAAGGTCAGGATGACCTAGAGCTCCATCACTTAATCAACGACAGACAATATGGATTCCGACACCAAAGATCAACTGGAGATCTCCTGGCTTACATCACCCATGTGTGGAGCAAACTCATCCAGTCATTTGGCGAGGCTCACGTCGTTGCTCTCGATATTTCAAAGGCATTCGATCAACTGTGGCATGCAGCTCTCCTAAACAAGCTCCCGCCTTATGGGCTCCTTGTTAAGCTTTGCGGTTGGCTCGCAGACTTCCTCTCAGGTCGGAAAATCTCTGTCGTGGTAGACGGCTTTTCCTCTTCTTTCCATGGCATCAATGCCGGGGTTCCGCAGGGATCGGTATTGGCTCCCACATTGTTTCTGCTTCACATTAATGATCTACTCTCTAGCACTACAAACCCAATCCACAGTTTTGCGGATGACAGTACGCTGCACGCAGGCATCATGAGCAATAGACCGATCTCTGTGGTCGAGCTGGCAGACTGGCAGTGGGAGCTTCACTTTCAAAGGATCTCGATACCATTGCCGCTTGGGGGCTTAAGAATATGGTTAAATTTAATGCCTCCAAGACTCAGTATTGTACGCTATCAAACAAGAAGTGCCCAGGCCAACACCAGGTTTTAATGAACAACCGGGCTCTGCCAAGGAGTCACTCATTCAAGCTGTTAGGAGTCAACATCACAGAAAATCTGATCTGGCACGAACACGTCGCGTCAATTGCAACAGCTGCTGGTAAAAAGCTTGAGTACCTATTTAGAGCCAGAAAGTATTTCTCACCATGTAACCTCCTCATGCTATATAAAGCCCAGGTAAGACTTTGCCTGGAGTATTGCTCTCAGGTCTGGGGAGCTGCTGCCCCTACTACCCTGTCTATACTAGATGCCGTCCAGAGCAGGGCAATTCGACTAATTGGCGATCCGGCCTTAACGCGCCACCTTCAGTCACTTTCTCACCGACGTGTTGTTGGTGACCTCTCACTCTTCTACCGATATTCAAACGGAATCTGCTCCTCTGAGCTATCCTCTATCGTTCCGCCGCTCACTGCTCCTATCAGATGTACCCGTGCAACCGCTGCATCTCATCCTAAGACGGTCGTTCTTCATACATCAAGAACTGAGTGGTACAACCGCACATTTATGTCCAGGGCATCCAAGGCTTAGAATGGACTCCCAGAAGATGTATTTATTGGGCCTGCGGGTATTGGCCCATTCAAATCTCGCGTTAACAAACTTCCCCTAACATAACCCATTCACAGCAGCCGTGGTGCTCTGGTATTTAGGCTCTGCCTGCGCGGTCTGCTCATCTATAAAAAAATGACCTTGGGTCCTGTCCATCTTATGTCTACAAGTTCAAGCATCCTTGAACCTAGTATAGTCTGCCGGTGATATCCTCGCCACAGCATGCATACGTCGGGTCACTTGCCACCCCCATCACATACAAGTGACGTCTGAGGATGTATTTGTATATATTTGAATTTGTTTGTTTTTCGGTGATTACTCCGCCGCCCATGCACCGATTTAAAAAATCATAGCAGCACTACATACTACGACCCCACAGCATACCGCTACCCAAATCTTGTCACAATCCATGCAGCGGTTACTGAGATTACGTGGTTAGAAGAACTCCAACAGACAGACACACACCGACGGAAATGAATGACGTGAATTTTCGCTATAAAATAAATATACTTTTTCCAAAATTATTGTACTTTCTTTGGTATGGAATGGTCTTTAGGGACCACCCTCGTATAGCTCTCACCATGCGACGGTGTACTACATCAAAGTTAGAGATGCCTGCTCGTCTCCCGAAGGCCTTTGTCTCAGACCGCTTATTCTGCCCTAGAACTTTGCCCATCAATTATTCCGTGGGGTGAGACGAAAGTGATATTATGCTCAAAGCTAGAAGGGGTTGCCCTATTTTCGTTTTCCAAAGATAAACGGTATGGTATTCAATTTTCGGTACACGTACTCAGGCATGGCCGTCTCTACTCACTAGGCCGGAGCATTGAAATATGGCAAGGTTGGAGATCAGGCCGTGTTTTCATTTGTTGTTATGTCATGTGTATTCTTCCAGGTGCAGAAAATATGGTTGGAAGGTGATTATTAATGTGTTTCTAATTATTTACCTGCACAAACGAAACTATAAAGATATCAAGATGCCTGCAAAGGGTGTAGTACCAGGTTGCAGCCCAGTAGAGGACTACCAAACCATGGCCCAACATAACCTTATTCCAGATTAAAAAGAACGTTGCAAGGTGATTTTGAATGGGTTTCTACTTATTTACCTGCACAAATGAAACTATAAAGATAAAAAGATGCCTGCAAAGTGTGTAGTACCAGGTTGCACTAGCAATTGTGTGTCCGATAAGGGACATAAACAGAAGTGGGTGAAAGGTATTCCTCGGAAGGGCTGGTTATATAATTATAAGGATAAAGACAATAATTGACAAACATTTCAAAGGATAAGACCTATTTTAAAGCACAATGTGCTACCTATAATGTTTTCTGGACCTCCCAAATATCACAGAAAAATACAGTTAATAGAACTCATCTGGGCATGGCCTGGGGCATACCTACGGAAGCATTTGATAGTGAAAGGGAAATCAAGACCAGCAAGAATGGCTTCACAGTGACCTAATAGTGAATTTTTCTAGCTCAAGTGACAATTTACAAAGTAAATTGAGTGTTCATTTAAGTGGAAATGGAAGTGGCGGCAGGAAACAGGTTGCGTTTATTTTTATTTTGTAGTGTCTGACTGTGATGAAACAGACATCAGATGTAAGTGATATTAGTAGTAGTAGTTCTAAAAAGTACTTTTCTTAATTTATTAACCGAGATGAACTCTAATACATATAAAATGTAATAATTATTCTGAAACTATAGGGACTATTTGACAGCTAAGCCACGTTGCCACATCTAAGGCTCCGGCCTAGTGTAGAGTCGGCCATGACTCAGGTCGTAATGAGAAATACTTGGATCGATAGTGGTTTGTTAGATATAGGCAATATAGGAACATTTTTAGAAAAAATATTTATTTATTCGTGTACATAATAGATAAATTTTGAGCCACTAAAAATTGGGACGACGCTCTCCGTAAAACATTATTCTGAGCATGCGCAGTGTGTTTCGAATAACGGATAAGTGTGTGCCTTGTGTACAGTTTTTGTAACAGAAATCTGTGACGTGTATCGTTGCGTTATTTGACAATTGACATTAACAAATACTGGACCTATCTGATTTTAACTTAACCTCACATTATGATCGATTTGGTCGGAAATGTCCAAGAAATGTTACGTGCAACAAGTAAACACCACAAGCAGAAAATAGATCACATCACAAGTCAAATAAAAAATAGGTTATGCAGGATCCCCGAAGCATGACATTTCAGATTTCACTACCACGGTTCAGTCCCGTGATGATCACACGCTGTTGCCGGAGACGCCTAACTTTATAGCTTTTATTGGATAATACTGCCAAATAAAATTGACGGAAGAAAACCTGATCCTTTTGTACAATGATAAACCACAAAATAAGTATTGTTGCTATCAAAATCATCACGGTTCCTTCTCATTGCCGCATAGTGGCTTAGACCTGGCAGTACCGCACGTAATCATATCGTACCGTAAACTTCTGTAGCTAACGTACAACTTTATCGGTTATTCGCCGATTCGGTTATTTCGGGAGAACTGCGCATGCCACAAATAGCCGAGAACGTGCAATAACGTCAGGAAACGGACGTCCAAAAACTCTCTAATGTTGTCGCCTTCAAAATAGTCCCCATAGATATGAGGTTCATGACAGAACTGTCAGAAATCGTTACAGCATCAGAGATCCTTTACATACCACAACTTAATTCAGTAGAAGTCTTCTATGCAATGTAGCATGTAGCTATTTTTTATAACCAATTCGATAAATTTTTCGGACTTTCAATCTGTTGCATCTGTAGCAACAGCCTCTCTTTTTAGTATCGTTTTAGCACATCCATTTTTTTATGTCCATCCTCCCGCAAAGGCTGAAAGCCTATGGCGCTGTAGAAGCGCTGCGAGAGGATAAGTATCGGTGCAAGCTGGATTTGAAACGCTGCAGGTTGTAGCCGTCGGGAAACAAATTCCTCGGCGGCTCATTCCACAGCGTCGAAGTTCTCCAAAAGAAGGAGTGCTGGAGGAGACTGATTCGGGGAGTAAGGACCTCGACCTGACAGAGATGAACTCGCAGAGCATCTCTAGTGTTCCTGGTTCGGACGGCCTTTGGTGTTATTGTTATTAGCTAGGAGAGCTCAATCGAACACCTTCCCTGACAGAATCTGTAAAACAGGGATATGTCAGCCACCCTTCTTTGATGTTCCAGGCTGTGGAGGTCCTTTGTGAGGTTAGGCGTATCGATTAGTTTAATTGCTCTCTTCTGGATAGTGTCCAGAAGCTTTAGAGAATGCTTTGGAGCGCATCCCCACACATGGGGCATTACTCAAGCTATGGTCGGATATGTGCCTTGTAGAGCAGCAGTAGTTGCTCTGATGTATACAGCTTCCTACAGCGGAACAAACCTCCAAGCTTCTGGAATGCCGTTTTAGCAATACTGACGACGTGGTCAAGCCAAGACATGTTATTGTTGATGGCTTGGCGGAAGGTGACTCAAATATGGAGTGACCCTCCATTTCTACAGTTGGTAGGCCAACGTGAGACTTCTTTGTAGGTGTTGTTTCCTGAGTTTTCTGTACTTTGAACTGTACTTCATTTACTAATCCCCACTCGACAATTGTTTTGCTGCTGTCGCCGACGTACCGTCTCCTGGGATGATAGTGGCTTGCCTGGTTCCATGCACGATATCAATGTACTGTAATCTGCGAAGCTGTAGTTTGGATTGATCCATAAACTTTTTCTTAACTTTTTTCTTCGTTAGGTAAATATCCTCAATAAAACTTGCATTCGAATTTTTGTTCCAGAAATGTTATTGCTAAACGAATTACTAATCACGAGAGTGTGGGTTGGTTTAGTGGATAGGGCTAGAGCTTGTGACCATAAGGGTGAACCTCACCAGAGGCAGAAATTTATTTCTGATTTTTTTCAATCAGAAGTAAATGACCAAAAACCTCAGCGAGCCTTTTACTGTTGGGTTCTAATTAATAGTGCTGTTCCTAGAGTGGCGCCGGGAAACCGTGACAAAACCTACATAGAACACGAGGCTAATGACCAGATCAGTAGATTATAATGACCATCCGGCGTAGAACCTTGCTAAATTATTTATGCAAGCGACAGGAGGCATCATCAAATATTGTAACGGAATTTAAAAATTCCCGTGAACGCACAGCTGCGTAGCTTCACGATACCATCACAACGGGGAGAAGAGGGATCGATACACCGCAGCTGTTTGGTTCCGAACATTTTTCTGAATGGCGGCGCTTGTGCCACTTTTCCGCTTTGGAAATTTAGAATGGCTGTTGAATGAGCCGTAAAAAAGGCGTGCTCACACACTCACACTCTCGTCACTACACCAATTTAACCCCTTGATGTACAATGTAATATATATTTTTCGGCAGGTAATATATGGCAGGGTCACCATGTAATATATCAATACCACTGGATGTACCATATCTTCCCCTGGTACACACTGCTCCAACTGGGGCTTACTGGAGCCCCTAGTAAAACTACTACATACTCGTAACGTGATGTATATTGATCTTACTCGTTACAAACTACAGATGTATCTTATATCTAACCCATATCCTATTGACCTACTTAACACACTCACTCTGTTTATAAACCTCCTTTCCAAAGTGGAACAATACCATATGCTGGGTGTTGCCAGTTCCCTTTATTTTACTAACTTACAACACAACCCTTAATCTATTATAACTATACATAGTTATATACATAACACAACAACAAGATGTCTTGTTTTATGAAATCAATCATTTACCTGCAATAACTAAAGACAAAAAAACTTTGATTAGAGACAGGAAATCACAGAAACACAATTGAGTTTGTGCAGGAAATTTATAAAATTATAAGGTAAGGTTTAACTTCTCTTGACAGCCAACAGCACAAATCACAAAACAAGGCTTTCTCTCACAGAACCTTTCTTTATGTGATACAGCCAAGAGATGAAACCCACAGGGACATCCTCTTGATAGAAGACAAATCGCAAAAAGTAGTTTGCTGCGTGAAAATTGGCTATTTCATTGACTAAATTTGAATTCCTATTTTTAAAATGTAAAATGGAATTACTAGTAAACAAAACGATGCAGAGAGTAACGAAATGCAACAGTATATCTATTTTTGATTTTTGTACATGTACTCAATAACCGAATTCGGCCACTGACGGAAATTTATACTCAGAACGCGTTGTGGATTACTCTGATCTCCCACATCGCGTTCTGGGTAATTTTTGTATGCGCAGAACGCGTTGTGGGTAAATTACAAAGACCCACAATGCGAAACTCAGAATACCGTCGGAACCACACCACCGTTTTGCATTATGGACAAAAAAAAAATAGCCACAAAGCGAGACTTTATATTTTATAACCAAACAATGAAAATCAATGTGTTATGGGGGCTGTATGCACAATATCAAATACCTGCTCACGATTTAGGCAAAATTTAATTTCCTCTTCATTCTTATACCTTTTAACTATACATTATTCATTATGTCCAATTAATAATTCGTATCTATTCAGCTTTCGATACTGTTTAGATGAAAGGCCTAATTTCCATAGTTCTTGTGGTTCTTCAACCTTTAGCTATGATTTTTTCGTAATTACCTTCTAAAAGTGTAGATCTATCAGATGACTCTAGAATATAGAGTTTATTCAAACCATTCTCAAATTCTTTTCGAAGTGGTTCTGTAGATTCGCTGATTTTACTAAACATTGTTCTGAATAAACCAAAAGAAAGCACTTGTTGCAGTGGTTCGGATATTAGATTTCCGCTTTGTGTCTATTTGTATTACCCACAATGTGGGTATTTGTAATTGAATCGATGCAGGCTATTGTATTCAATAATTTGCATTTTTCTCGAAAACGGTTAGCCCTATCGAGATGTACCAAGAGACCATTTTTACGTAAAAATCTCTGAAATACTATATTCTAAAATCGAAATGTCAAAAAATTACAATTTAGAAAATGGGGTTATTTTTACCTTTAACTCCTCCCGTATGATACACCTCTGATTAAAATTATGAAATTCTGAATTCAGAATCAGATTCAGCGTCAAAAGTTTACCCATCGTACCTAATTTCGTAATTTTGTTATGAATGGTTTCGAGAGTATCGAGGGAAAACCGTCTTCAGGGTGCCCCATACAAAGGAGCGTAGCTCCCTTAGGAAGCATTTCCGGACCCATGTTCATATGACATTCTCTTTCTATTTTTCGGAGTACTATTCGTGGTTAAAGTTTGTTAACATACTTAATTAACACCCTGTATAGAGTTGCACAAAAAACTTGTGAGTTATCCAACAACGTCCCTCTGTCCTACGAGAGATCAGTAACGAGACGATGAAATTGTCTGAACTCTTTCCTCTTGGAGGACCTACATAATTTTTCCTTGTAACTTGCTTTTCCTCTTCCCCAGCCTGAGCTGTTGCAGCTTTATACTTACATTCCAACTTGATTTGAATATGTCCCTATTGTTTCAGATAAGGCGGACGAGAAGCTACACAGGCGCTCCACGGTCCGTATGGGCATAAGGGTAGTTCAAAGGGCCTTCGCCCCGCCATCCCCCGACCTGTACGTACCTGGAGGTACTGGCAAGACGTGCAGAGAGAAGGCGAAGCTCAACAGAAAGACCTTACTGTTCGGATGCAAGAGCGTACCTGTCCAAATCAAGAACCCCTCGATGGAGAACGACCAAGGTATGATTCAAACTGCAAACCATCGTCTTCGTCACTCATTTTAATATTTAGAGTTAGAACTGATGTCACCGCCACACAAAATATAAGTAAATACCCCCCCCCCCTTAGTGGTACTGATGGGAGTATTGCTCTCATGTCTGGGGAGCTGCTGCCCCTACTATACCCTGTCTATACTAGATGCCGTCCAGAGAAGGGCAATTCCATTAATTGGCGACCCGGCCTTAAGGCGCCACCTCCAGCCACTTTCTCACCGGTGTGTTGTTGGTGACCTCTCACTCTTCTATCGATATTCAAACGGAATCTGCTCCTCTGAGCTATCCTCTATCGTTCCGCTGCTCCTATCAGATGCATCCGCGCGACCGCTGCATCTGATCCTAAGGCGGACGTTCTTCATACATCAAGAACCGAGCGGTACAAACGCACATGTATTCCCAGGGTGTCCAAGGCTTGGGATGGATTGCCAGGAGACGTATTTATTGGGCCTGCGGGTATTGGACCATTTAAATCCCGCGTTACCAAACTTCCCTTAACATAACCCTTCCACATCAGCCGCGGTACTCTAGTATTCAGGCTCTGCCTATGCGGTCTGCTCAGTTATAAAAAACCCAAGTCTTTGACCAATTGGATTTAAAATGGGCTGTCAGTCTGATTGATTTGAGGTTTTGGCCCAGATCTGGGAGTCTAACTTCATCAATTATAGCCCGTATGAAACTGGCGCAGAAACTCTTAACCCAAAAAGTGCAGATACCTCTTTAGAGCCAGAAAGTACTTCTTACCGTCCAATCTTCTTAGAGTAAACACCCAAAGGAAGCAGGCTAATCAGCGCTGGCAGTCCATTCCAAGCCTTGGACACCCTGGGAATAAATGTGCGGTTGTACCGCTCGGTTCTTGATGTATGAAGAACGACCGTCTTAGGATGAGATACAGCGGTCGCACGGGTGCATCTGACAGGAGCGGTGAGCGGCGGAACGATAGAGGATAGCTCAGAGGAGCAGATTCCGTTTGAATATCGGTAGAAGAGTGAGAGGTCACCAACAACACGCCAGTGAGAAAGTGGCGGGAGGTGGCGCGTTAAGTCCGGGTCGCCAATTAGTCGAATTGCCCTTCTCTGGACGGCATCTACTGTAGACATGAGAGCAATACTCCAGGCCAGGTCTTATATTGGCTTTATACAGCGTGAGAAGGTTAGATGGTGAGAAGTACTTTCTGGCTCTAAATAGGTACCCAAGCTTTTTACCAGCAGCTTGTCACTTGAGAGACCTCACACTTTTTATATTTCCAGTGAGATCCAGATCGGCGGAGACCGTGGCAAACACAGAAACGTCAATAAACGATAAAAATTGGCTGCACGTACAAAAAGCCGGTGTCTTTGCCGACCCCACGATATTTCAAAGTAAGTATATATAAATATACATAAAGAGAAGAACACCTCATGAAAGTATAATATTATGTCTTGTTTGTCATTCTGGATCATTCTCCTTCATTTTTAGACTGGTACATATACAGGGTGTCCCATGACGATTAAGACAAGCAATATATCGGAACTGGGCAGTAGTAGTAAGTAATTATAATTTTGGGGCTCAAATTAGAGCAAATATAGTATCTCTTCTTATTATTGCATTACCCAATGAGGTTTTTGATTTGGTCACATGACGTCCGATTCAAAATTTTTAATGGGACACCCTGTATATTTGTGACGTTTTGTGTTCCTCCCGATAAAATATTTCCAACAAACTAGCACACTTGGGGACTAAAGTGATTCATTTCAGAGCTACAGGTACTTAAAGGACTGTACCACTACCCTTATGAAACACTACCAAAATAATTCAACTGTTGGGGTACATGATATAATCAATGCTAGTGGTACCATCCTGTAAGTACCTAAGGCTCTTAAATGAATCACTTTAGTCCCCAAGTGTGCTAGTTTGTTGGAATTGTTTTATCGGTAAGAACATAAAAAGTCACAAATATACAGGGTGTCCTATTAAAATTTTTGAATCGGACGTCACGTGATCAAAAACACATACCTCAATGGGTGACGCCATAATAGGAACAGATACTACATATGCTCTTATTTACATCCCCAAAATTGTAATTCGCTACTACTACCCAGTTGCGATATATTGCTTGTCTTAATCGTCGTGGGACACCCTGTATCATGTACGCTTGAATGGACCTAATCAATTTTATAGCTTTTCATGCTTGACGTTCGAGGGTAGGTACACATATCAAAAAATAAAACCCCAGGCTTTCATAACACTGTGTTATACCTTCCTATAGGAGTAAGTATCAGAAAATAACCAGACTCGTACTATAGTATAACAATGAAAATGGGAAAGCCTTTGAGCCCAGTAGTAGCGAACTTTGTAATGGAGAAAATTGAACAGGCAGCTTTGGAAAGCACTCAATCAACTCAAATATGAGTAAGACAGAAGGAATTCTGCCGGTGCGCCATCTAGTACCCGAAAGGTGACGGCAACCAAAGAGAGAAACGCCACTAGAAGCAGTTTACTTCTCCTTGGTGGAACGACAAGGCTCGCTCGCTTTTTGCCACTAGAGGCGCGGATTTTGACGCACGCAGCGTGAAGCCGATATACGAGGGTTGCTCTATACCTCTAGTGACGTTTGTCTCTTTGGTTGCCGTCACCTTTCGGGTACTAGATGGCGCACCGGCAGAATTCCTTCTGTCTTACTCGTACATCTTTCACATGTTTATTAAACATGGAAAAATTGATGCTCTCTACTTTCGTCAATCGACCTATGGCGCACTGATGATCGCTAATAAGCGTGAAACAGCTGTCTGCGTACTGGTGGATTGACGGAGGTATAGAGCAACCCTCGTATATCGGCTTCACGCTGCGTGCGTCAAAATCCGCGCCTCTAGTGGCAAAAAGCGAGCGAGCCTTGTCGTTCCACCAAGGAGAAGTAAACTGCTTCTAGTGGCGTTTCTCTCTTTGGTTGCCGTCACCTTTCGGGTACTAGATGGCGCACCGGCAGAATTCCTTCTGTCTTACTCGTACATCTTTCACATGTTTATTAAACATGGAAAAATTGATGCTCTCTACTTTCGTCAATCGACCTATGGCGCACTGATGATCGCTAATAAGCGTGAAACAGCTGTCTGCGTACTGGTGGATTGACGGAGGTATAGAGCAACCCTCGTATATCGGCTTCACGCTGCGTGCGTCAAAATCCGCGCCTCTAGTGGCAAAAAACGAGCGAGCCTTGTCGTTCCACCAAGGAGAAGAAAACTGCTTCTAGTGGCGTTTCTCTCTTTGGTTGCCGTCACCTTTCGGGTACTAGATGGCGCACCGGCAGAATTCCTTCTGTCTTACTCGTACATCTTTCACATGTTTATTAAACATGGAAAAATTGATGCTCTCTACTTTCGTCAATCGACCTATGGCGCACTGATGATCGCTAATAAGCGTGAAACAGCTGTCTGCGTACTGGTGGATTGACGGAGGTATAGAGCAACCCTCGTATATCGGCTTCACGCTGCGTGCGTCAAAATCCGCGCCTCTAGTGGCAAAAAGCGAGCGAGCCTTGTCGTTCCACCAAGGAGAAGTAAACTGCTTCTAGTGGCGTTTCTCTCTTTGGTTGCCGTCACCTTTCGGGTACTAGATGGCGCACCGGCAGAATTCCTTCTGTCTTACTCGTACATCTTTCACATGTTTATTAAACATGAAAAATTGATGCTCTCTACTTTCGTCAATCGACCTATGGCGCACTGATGATCGCTAATAAGCGTGAAACAGCTGTCTGCGTACTGGTGGATTGACGGAGGTATAGAGCAACCCTCGTATATCGGCTTCACGCTGCGTGCGTCAAAATCCGCGCCTCTAGTGGCAAAAAGCGAGCGAGCCTTGTCGTTCCACCAAGGAGAAGTAAACTGCTTCTAGTGGCGTTTCTCTCTTTGGTTGCCGTCACCTTTCGGGTACTAGATGGCGCACCGGCAGAATTCCTTCTGTCTTACTCGTACATCTTTCACATGTTTATTAAACATGGAAAAATTGATGCTCTCTACTTTCGTCAATCGATCTATGGCGGACTGATGATCGCTAATAAGCGTGAAACAGCTGTCTGCGTACTGGTGGATTGACGGAGGTATAGAGCAACCCTCGCAACTCAGATATGTTGACGATACGTTCGGCATTTGGAATCACCGAAGAGATATAGTAAGCTAGAATAATTTCTAACACACCTGAACAGCATCCATGAAAACATCCAGTTCACCATGGAGGTAAAATAAAATCAAAACTAGCCTCCCTTAACGTTCTTCTAGTAAGATATATAGAAATCTAACGTATATTGACAGGTACTTACATAGAAAATCAAACTACCACCTATCTCAGAAGTAAGGAATTATTAGAATTTTGATAGAACGGGCAAGAAAAGTATGCGAATCAGAGGAACTCGACGCTGAACTGGAACACCTGAAGAAGCTCTTAAGGCAAACGGTTATACAGAAAATCAAATAACAAGAACAAGAGAAGAAAATGCAATAACCTGTACCGATAGCCGCAATCGAGTCACATTCCATCAAGCTTTTGGGGGTTAACATCAACAATAACATGTCTTGGCATAGCCACGTCGTCAGTATTGCTAAAATGGCATTCCAGAAGCTTGGAGTTTTGTTGCACTATAGGAATCTGTATACACCAGAGCAACTGCAGCTGCTCTACAAGGCGCAGATCTGACCCTCGTTGGAGGACTGCTTCCATGTGTTGGGATGAGCTCCGGAGCACTCTCTAGAGCTTCTGGACACTACCCAGAAGAGAGCAATTAGACTAATCGATACGTCTAACCTCACAAAGGACCTCCACAGCCTGGAACATCGAAGAGGGTTGGCTGACATTTCTCTGTTTTACAAATTCTATCACGGAAGAGGTTCGAGTGAACTCTCTCAGATAATATCTTCGAAGGCCGTCCGAACGAGGAACACTTGAGAGGCTCTGCGAGCTTATCCTTACCAGGTCGAGGTCTCTGCTCCCCGACCAGTCTCCTTCTTTTGGAGAACTTCGAATGAGTTGCCGAGGAATTTGTTTCCCGAGGGCTACAACCTGTAGCGTTTCAAATATAACGTGCACAGAAACTTATCCTCTCGCAGCGCTTCTACAGTGCCATAGGCTTTCAGCTTTGGCAAATGGCTGGCCACAAAAAAATGGCTGTCGCGGATATCACAAGGGCGAACTTTAGAGTTACGTAGAGTTAAGCATGCAAAGGGCACATATAAAATAGAATTCTACCTTTGAAATAAGTAATAGCATCAGTCTCGTTATATACTGATTCACCCTCCTATTAAAAACAATAATGGCTCCAATACGGAACCTTGGGCGCACCTGAGAGAACTAAAGGCCAATCCACACATACGGTAGTGTGCACCGACTGTGTTGATTTGGCTGAATCGTTCATCCAAAGTTTTCATTGGAATGTATTGAATTACTGTTTTTAATTCAGACATATAGGACTGTGCTCCGACTGTGTTACACAATAGAAAATACAGCACAGCCGATGCGCGGTCATGACACAGTCGGTGCACACTGGGCCTATACCACATTTTTGGTTTATTGGCTTAAACGAACCCTGACACCACGTAGATGCCATAAATCATTTTACAAAATTTTTCTATCGTATTTATAACGGAAAAAAATTGTTCTAAATATTGAATTTTTTGAATCCATACACTTCCCGCCCAGGTCGTGACGTCACTTGTAGGGAACCAATAAGAGCTCACTGGTACAAAACAATAGCATGCGCTCGGTAGTCATCGGACCACGAAAGGACGCTTCTCATTGGTTCCCTACAGAAAGGACGCTTCTCATTGGTTCCCTACAGGTGACGTCAGCATCGGCTATTTCAAATTACAGTACAATTTTCTTTTTAGTGTTATTTTCATTTGGATCAAGTTTTCTGCTGACTTTTTATAGTAAACGGTCCTATGTATCATCAAAAATGATACCGCAGTAAATAAATTGATCAATTTGAGATCACGGTATACGCCCATATCGTATATGTGAATTGGCCTTAATGTAACTGGTTCGATTGATCTGCTAGATACCACCAGTCTGACGGTACCGTCGCCGACGTTTCCTCAAGTGCGCCGGAAGTCCATCCTGAAAGTTGGAGAATCAGATGCAGAACGATGCAGCAGTCCTGGGAGGGTGTCTTTCGAAGGGGGAAACGTTGTGAACGGTAGTACCCAAGAAGCAGGCCACCACCAGCACGACCACCAGGAACATGACACATGTGGGGACAAACGAACAGACAAGGCGGATGAAGAAGATGTGAGTATATTTGGAAGTAGTTTTTCTAGTTTGAAGGTGTTTTCAGGCTGATGAATTGCAGAAACCGAAAAAAAAACAACAATATGGTTTTAAAAGATTCGCGTTATGTTACTATAGGCTCTGAGCCAGTGAATGGCAGACTTACGGTATTTTAGCAAACTTAATATGATGCTAGGAAGACTATTTATATATCCCGTAGGTGAAATGGAGATTCACTATTCCCTCCAACGGTTCCTTTGGGCGTGAGCGGCAGTCCAAAAGTTTCGTGGACCAGGTCATGTTGCGTGTGTTGTAGCTTTTAAACTAATCGTGGCATTATCATCGACCTTCTCAGAAAGATTTGCGGCAAATCTTGGGGGCGTTAGTCCTAAACTGATCTACTGGATATATCAGACGGTGGTTAAACCCATGGTAGTATATGGCGCTGTTGTCTGGTGGCAGAAATGCCTACAATGGACAGCCAAAGTCAGGCTGGCGGCAGTGCAACGCACCCCCTGTTTGGCCATCACTGGAGTCATGTCTACCACACCAACGCTAGCCATGGAGACCTTTCTAAACTCAACACCTCTGCACATTGAGGTGGAGAGAGTTACAAAAGTGGTCGCCTACAGACTGCTATCAACTGGCAGACTTGACAAAAAGGAACTAGGACCAGACACAACGGGTATCATGGGTGAAATTACCCATCATCATGTACTCGGAATGGTCTCGGACTATATGGTTCCCCAAGCGCACATAAGCCGATCCTTTAACGTCCTTTTCTCAGGCAGGGACGAATGGAGGAGGGATGGCTTCATATCACCCTCCTATCTTGCGCTATTTACTGATGGCTCCAAGTCTGAACTGGGCGCAGGAGCGGGAATAGTTGGTACCAAACCAAGAGTTGAAATTTCAGTGAACCTTGGGAGGTATACCACAGTCTTCCAAGCAGAAATGATTGCCATAGAGCTGGGAGTCAAGAAACTAATCAAAAGGCCCTTGACAAACAGATCTATAAAAATCTTTTCAGGCAGCAAGGCTGCATTGAAAGCACTGTGCTCCAGTCGGGTTGATTCAAGACTGGTATGGAACTGCATGCACCTCCTCAACAAACTCGGAACAGGAAACAGAGTAACCTTGATTTGGGTTCCGGGTCACAGCGGAGTGGAAGGCAATCTATTGGCCGACGCGCTCGCAAGAGGAGGAACTGAATCTGTGTTCATAGGACCAGAACCATTTGCGGGCATTGGTAAAAGCACCGCTAAAAAGACCATCTCAGACTGGGCAGAGAGGAAAGCACTCCTGAACCTGCGAGATACACCAGCTACTGCACTCGAAGGCGTTCATAAGATACCCCTCGAGTCAGGCCCCCTCGAGGATCATGGAATCTACCAGGTACCATCTTCGCATTCTGGTTGGTCTGCTGACGGGACATGGTCGTCTGAGGAGCCATATGCGGAAGTTGGGTCTTGAACAAACTTCAGACTGTCGCTTCTGCTGCGTGGAGGACGAAACAGCGGAGCACATTCTTTGCTCCTGTCCAGAACTGGATAATGCTAGGTTCCAGACATTTGGATTTGCCCAACTGGAGCCTCATGACTTCAAGGGAGTTTCACCCTTCACGTTGATCGCCTTCGCAAAGAGGTGCGGACTGTACGGTGAACTCTAAAAAGGGGTGAGCCACAATAGACACCCCTGAGTCGCAGTGGAAGGAGACAACGCTGCCCACTCACTTTCAACCTAACCTATCATCAACAAACTATACCGTAAATTCTATTTGGGGATGTATAGCGAATGACGAAACGGAATCCATTAGAGCTTGAGTACGGTTCGTATAAGTAGATATTGGGAAGGAACCGTAAGGGCCAAGGTAAATCACTGCATTCACACGTAAAAGGTATTGCTTTGATTGATATACTCTGCTCAGTTGCTTCTCAAGGCCTTAATTAATCGATGTTCTGAGAGTGGCATTTACCTCACTCACATTCTATTTCCGGACAATTACTGAAATCGAGATATTGATGAAAACAGTGTTCAATCGGATAATGCCCGTATTATACATGCCATAGGCGAAATGGAAATTCAGTATCCCCGGCGAAGATTTCTTTGGGCGTGAGCGGGAGTCCAAAAGCGCCAAAATCTAAGTTCAGTTACGTCATTTTAGCAAGTCCTCCGTTCTAATATACAGGGTGGGCCAACAGTGCGTGGACGGACGATTGTGGGATTAGGTTAGGTTAGGGGGGTCAAACATACAGGCCGGGTTAGGTAGCCCCAACACTGCAGCCATTGGCTTATTGTATTGTCCTGTGCGTTTGTTAATCCGTGAAGAGTTTTGGGGCCTTGATCATATTGTCCGCATCTAGTGCTTTCACTCACTGCAAATCATCGTCGTCAACGGTTAGATTGGTGGCAAAAACATCGACAATGGCATGCTGAGCGGCATCATCAGTTGGCCTTCTCCGACGAGTCCAGGTTTTGCCTGGGGGCACATAACGGACGCCAACGCGTAAGACGATGACGGGGTGAACGACGTGATCTCCAGTTTGCTGTTGAGCGCCATGTACACCGTCCTATTGGTTTGATGGTTTGGGGTGCCATTGCATTCAACAGTAAGTCACCTTGACTTATGATTCGTGGCACAATGACTGCGCAACGTTATGTGAATGAGGTGTTAGAACCAATTGCCGTTCCATGTGTCCGAGGCCTCGAAGAGGTCCCATATGTCCGAGACCACCAAAAGGGTTCCTTCCAGCAAGATAATGCACGTCCTCATATTGCAAGAGTATCGAGGAGGTTCCTACAGGAAGCTGAGGTTAGGGTACTCCCCTGGCCTCCACGATCACCCGATTCATCGCCAATTGAAAAAGTGTGGAATTGAATGGGTCGATACATCGGCGATTTACCCGATCGTCCGACCACGCTGGACGAACTGGAACATGCTGTGAGGGCAGCTTGGGAGGCTGTACATCTAGAGTTTATCGACCGCAACCATTTTTTTTCTCAGTGTTCGGATTTCACTTGCGAGTAGTATACTAACTGGGACATGTTGCTCGGTCTGTAGCCAAAAACTTATCTACGAAGCGGTTTTGCAAGGCGACACGCTGGTGTTAGTGTTAAGCCGGCGCCACGTATGCGGTATTCGGCGAGCAACGAACCCCGATTATTTGCTATTCGGCTAATAAAGCCGGCGCCACATATGCGGTATTCGGCGAGCAACGAAACCCGATTATTTGCTATTCGGCTAATAAAGCCGGCGCCACATATGCGGTATTCGGCGAGCAACGAACCCCGATTATATGCTATTCGGCTAAAGGGCGATACGTGCTCGCTATTCGGCGAGCAAGGTTGAAAAAACGGCGAATATTGATATTCGGCAAATACCCGCATATGTGGCGCCAGCTTTAGATAAAAATTGGCGAGAATTGAATTTCACTTCATCGAAAAATTGTATAGGCAACATTTTCACAGCGCAGATTGGTTCAGCTTGGGTTTATTTAACGAAAATCGAACCTTTATGAAGCTGTGTTGTTCGACAGCTCTGGAGATGGCAGGTCAGTCCTAATTATAGCTTGCTGCTTTATAGTATTAATGTGGAAGACACGTGGCATACCAGATAGCTCATGTTGGAAAGGTGATATTGTGCGTGTTACTCTTACTAAACGAAGGTCCGCTGCCAAAGTAACAGTGGGTGTTGCTAAGGTAGACTCTCAAACATCTAAAAGGCTAGGCTCATCATCATAGTCACAATGTCTTAACAGACATGTTGTGAACTCGTAAAATGCATTAAGTCGGAGCTAGAGTATTGCCGACACGAATATTATCAATAGTTTTGAGAACTGTAGCCTGCCATCGTTCGCGATTTGCTGTCAGTTCAGTGGCGCTCTTGATACTTATATTCAGCAACTGTTTCGTCGTGTAGGGGAACGGTCACGGCGCCGCCCACTCGGGGCATGACCCTGAACTACAAGTTTCTCCAAATTATCGCTTCTGTGAATATATCCGAAGAATGTAAGCATTCTCGTCGACACAATGGAGGATAGTCTCTTTGGATTACCGAGCTCATCCAGTATGTAAACATTAGTTCAATGGGCGGTATAAGGAACTCTCAGCATTCTCCTCCACGTCCACATTTCAAAAGTATCTATGCGAGGCATACAAAAATATGGAGAACACAAGAGACTGAACCAGCGACATTTTGGTAGCTTTAGTAATGTTATGGTCACGTCATATTTTACTAAGCTTTGTCATGGCCACACGTGCCTGTTGAATGCGCCGTCGAATCTCATTTTCACAGCTACCCGAATTGTCGATCAAAGAATCGAGGTACACAAACTTTGAACTACTTCACAACAGCTTATTGACTTTATTTCTCGATGATTATTATGCTCTCTATCTACGATCATAACCTTGGTCTTGTTGTAGTTTATACCAAGACCATATGCTGCATTGTGTTGTTTAATAGAGCTACTAGCTCTCCCTGAGAAGCGGCAATAAGGGTTGTATGGTCAGCAAATCTTAAGTTGGATATTTTGCTTCCGCCAATAGTTATACCGCCATTCCAGTTGTCCAATACCTGCCTCATCACAAATTCAGAGTACATGTTAAATAACATCGGAGATAATACACATCCCTGACAAACTCCTTTTCTTGTTGCTGCTTGACCAGACAGGTTACCATCAATTCTTACACGAGCCGAGCTAGACTCATAGAGTTGCTGTATGAGAAATACTAAATGGCCAGGGACTCCCATAGAGATAAGGATTTCCCACATTTTAGGCCACTTTACATTATCAAACGCCTTAGAATAGTCCACAAAGCAGATAAAAACGGGAAAATAATGCTCTCTGGCTTTTTCAATAATCTGTCTTAAGTTTAAGATCTGTTCACGCGTACCGCGTCTTTTTACGAAACCTGCCTGCGCCTATAGCTGGAGCTATATGAACGCGTCGTAAATAAAATTTTAATCGGGCATAGATAAAACAAATGAATCATAGCAGCCCACTAACCCACAATAGAAGCAAAAACCGGTTCCGTGCAATGTAAGGCCGGAACATGTTTAAACTCAATCCGGACTGGATAATGAAAAGGGGGTCGGATATCCACTTAACTTCAAACGGGGGTATGTTTACCGTCCGCCCCCCCCTCTTGTCGATAATAGCAAAGGGCGGATCGATGGTCGAACTCCAACCTGCCCGACTGAATACTTTACGAAGTAGGTTGTACGTTGAACATCATACAGCACGTGAACTTCGTTTTCGTTTACCTAATCAACCCCCATCTACCGATATATTGAATTTGCTGAGCCGGTTTTAGTTTCCTATATGTAAACATCCCATCTGCAACGTAGCAGTTTTAGTTACTAATTGGAAGCCAGAGTATGGTCAATTTGTTGGGAAAGTATACCTGGTTTTTGACGTGATACGGGGGTATTTTCGTCTGTCCGTGGTTTTTAGAGGAAACTATTTCTATTTTGCCCGTGTGGGGGCGGGTTAGAATATCTCCCATTGTATATCCTGCGTGTCGTGAAAGGCGACTAAAAGGAACCGAACTACTGTTGGTATAAGGTTGGTTGGTTGCTGAGAGTCCCTTATACCGCTCATCGAACTGACGTTCCCATACTGGACGAGCTCGGTAATCCAAAGAGGCTATCCTCCATTGTGTCGACGAGAATGCTTACATTCTTCTCACAGAGGCGATAATATGGAGAAACGTGCAGTTTAAGGTCACGCCCCGAGTGGACGGCGCCGTGGCCGTTCCCCTACACGATGGGTGGATACGACGCAACAGTTGCTGGATACGAGTATCGAGAGAGCGACTGAATCGCGAACGATGGCGAGCTACAGTTCTCAGAACTATATTGATAATATTCGTGTCGGCAATACTCTAGCTCCGACTTAATGCATTTGACGAGTTCACAATATGTCTTTTAAGACATTGTGACCATGATGATGATGAACTAACGTATGAGTGTTTACTGAGTATAAGTGCGTTGTTACTACTTAAAACATTCGACAGTTTTCTCAAAGTACTGCCCAATTTTCCAGCGCCACATCGCAGAGCAGTACCGGTCCCTGTGCGGCAGTCAACGGCCCAGCTTAGCCGCCTTCCTGGCGGAAGTACCCGCACCCAAGGCCGTGGCCGAAAAGTTCTACATGCTCAGCGACGGCAAGGTCACCTTGACCGCCTCCCTTGACAAGGCCATCTACTCGCACGGCGAGGACATCAAGGTCACCGTCAACATCCGCAACGACAGCAGCAAGACCGTGAAGAGGATCAAGGTAAGAACTCATGCCGTAGGGGGGGGGGGGTACTCCAACCTTCGATCATATAATAATAATAACAATAATATTGTTTTTATTTCAAGAAAAACCAAGAGGGACATAAGCAGCGAAGTTTAGCTTTGGCTACTGTTAGACTTGACTGCTTGTGTCAGCCAGAACAAAGATGTTCGAAATATACAAAAGTAAATGTAAAAAGTTACATAAAACGTTAGTAACAATAGTACAGTGAGAAAAAATGTTAGGATGCTTACCTAACGAAGAAAAAGAAAATGTTTATTACTTTGGTAAAAATATACTGAAAGGAAGTTGTAATAACAGGTTATAGATTAAAATTCCAGCTTCACTAAGCAGTCTCTAGCAAGTAGCATACTTTTAACTGATGTATGAAAACATGACACTTTTGAGTTTGGAATGAATTATTTAATTGATTGTAACTAGATAAGTAATGGTAGCTATTCAAAACAGTGATTGTTTGCTTGCATCATCTTAGTGGATTGGGTAAGCATCCAAGATGTTTACCCTAGACAGGACATAGGCGGATGCATATACATTTTAAAAGGGGGTCACGAACTTCTATCTGAGATTGATGTGTAAATGTGTTCAGTGTGGTCAGTCCACATTCAACAAAACAATATACTGAATATGGGAGTTGATTGTTAGCTCTCTTACATCAAAGTACTTGTGAATGAAACACTATACAAGGTAAACATTCTATTATTCCTCTGAAAGTAATAAAGTTGCTTACAGTTGAGGACAAAAAAAAATCAATGAAATCATCATAGTATATCACTCAATAATAACACATATAATTTGTGTTAAAACTGAGACAGCAGAACACTGTATCTACAACCAAAAGTCGATATACGAGAATTGAGGTTTTGAATTAAGAAAAAAAATATATTTTTTTTGATAAATGGTAAGATCATACTTATATAAGTTTTATAACAAAACTGTTTTTCTTTTCTTTTTTTTCCGCAATAATTCAAAAGTTATATCAAAATAAAAATGGGGAAAACACGCCGACGGCTCCCGAACCCGTGTGACGTAGCCAGGGCGGTCAGGATGCTCCTTTGACCAACGACGTCCTACTCCGATACTAGATTCCCAGCCAATCGCGGAAATACGTACTGGTGAACTGGCAACTAGTGTATATTTGTTGCAACACAGTCGATGAATGAAGTTTGCAGCTCGCGACGAATTCTACGATCGAAATAAATATTTTTGAATGTTTGAATTGAAGTCAGATTTTAGATTCCAATAAGTAAGTACCTAATGAAATATGTTTCGTTGGAAAGATCTCCTCAATCGAAGGATGGCCTAGTGGTTAGAGTGTCCGATAGTGAATCTCAGGGCCTTTGGATCGAAACCCAGGCCTTCCAACTTTTTTTTAATTTTTTTATCAAAAAATTTATTGATGTGCTTTTTGCACTTGTTACGCACATTTTTCAACGACTAACATAAATATGTGTTTGAATCAAATTTTGTTAGACATATTACTTGCACCGCACAGTGCAAAAACTAAGTACAGGAGGCGGTGGACAATTCAAAAAATCAGTGGAAATGCGGTTTGTCCGTCAATATCAATCGCCATTAATTTTTTTCTAATCGTGATAGTTGGTTAATAAAACAAAATCCCTTCATCTATTCTATCCCTTAATTTTTTTAATGTAAAAAAGTAACTCAAACTTGTAATCACATTCTGTTTATCACTTGGTATTATTATTTATTTAACTTTGGGCAATGAAGCGTAACAATTAAATTTTCATAAAAATTATGCTGCTTTTTAGCGGTGACTTCCTTTGGTTTGTCGTTTCCTCCGGGTACCAGATGGCGCATAGGCAGACCTTTTCTGCCGCCTACTCTTACAACCAAAAGGATAAATAGATAGACAGATAACCTGTATTGGTTCCAAATGACATGAAGTGAAAAAAAAATGAAGTCAAGTTGATTGACTCAGTACTTCCCACACATTACGCTGATACCAGTTTATTATTTTTCCATAGCATGAAGCTTTGCAACCAAATAATCGCCAGCCCCCCCCCCCCCCCCTAAAATTGTCTTATGCCGCTAGGTCTTTCCTTCGCAGGTCAATGGACAGCCTATTATCGATACTACAAAATTCTCTGTTTTACAACCCCCCACCCCTCAACCACCTCACTTTCACCCCCACCCAAAAAACTGGTAGGAAATGACCAGGAACCCCTAAAACATCTAAAAACCGAATTTGAGTTGTTTTCATACTTTTCGTTCTTTGATTATTGCTACGCTGCCACTGACACGATTTTTAACAAACATGCGCGTTTTCCATTCTCACCACGCTAACAATATACCGTGTCAAAATTTCATTAGAATCAATTTAATAGTGTCCACGTTACAAAATACATAACGATTTAAACCAATAAATTCTCGTATAGTATACAGAAAATTCTAAGTCCCTTAGTTTCCGTAATAGGCTAAAAAGGTGATTTGTGTCGCTAGATCTTCCTTCACAGGTTAGTGGACAGCCTATTATGAGTACAAGAAATTTTTTAATTTTTCTACCCCCAACCCCCAACCACCCCAATTTCACCCCCACCCAAAAAACGCAGAAAATGATCAGGAACCTAAAACGCTTAAAAACGAAGTTTGAGCTGTTTTTATATTTTTAGTTTTTTTATTATTTCTGCGCCGCCACTGGCACGATTTATCAAAACCATACGCGTTTTCATCTTCGCCATGGTAGTAATACTGGTTCAAAATTTCATTAAAATCAATTCAACAGTTTCCTCGTTACAACAATCTAAAGCAATACTCTCGTATGTTTACATCAGAAACAATTCTGTCCTTTGCTTTCTGTAATAGGCAAGGCAATGTTCGGATGGGCCTAAAAAAGTTATTTATGTCGCCAGGTCTTCCTTCACAGGACAGTCTATTATGAAAGCAACAAATTTTTCAATTTTACAACCTCCCACCCCCCAACCACCCCAATTTCACCCCCACCCAAAAAAAAGTAGAAAATGATCAGGAACCCCTAAAACGCCTAAAAACGAAGTTTCAGCAATATTTAATTTTTTTTGTTTTTTGCTAATTACTCCGCCGCCTATGCACCGATTTTCAAAATTATACGAACATTACCTACTACGACCCCACAGCATACTGCTGCCCAAATTTCATCACAATCCATGCAGCGGTTACTGAGATTACGACGTTAGAAAAACGCCAACAGACAGACAGACCGACAGACAGACAGACAGACAGACAGACCGACAGACAGACCGACGGAAATGAGTGACGTGGATTTTCGTTATGTAGACATCATAACATGCCCAAAAAGCGTATTATCTCGAAATCGAAAATTTTCGCGATCACAATACTCCCCTCACCTATCGGTGTGGGAAGTAAAAAAAGAAAAAGCCTTCCGTTACGGCACTGCTCATGAAAATCCCTATCAAATGCGGCACAGGCAAAGCACTAATCTTCTCGGACGGAATTAAACATGGATTCGCCTAACCCCTAAATACTTACAATCGATTTTTCCGTTGTAGTCCGGACGAAATACAGGCACTAAAGCCGTGTACAGAACGGGGCCCGCAACAGCTACCCGTTGCTACTTAAAAATTTATTCCATGTCCAGGATGCGCTAATTGCCTGGAATCACGAAAACGTGGGGGTGTGTCGAAAGTAGATATTTCTATGGTTCGTGGCTGTTAATTATTATCCGTTAAACTAGAATTTTTTATAACGTGCCAATGGCCTTCACTTAGATAAGGAAAGAGAGGGGATACCGCGCGTCTGTATGATGCAATATGAACTAGCTATGACAGAAAACGAATAGCTGTCAAAATTTTGGTGGAAAACAGATAGTTTGGTACCTTAGTATTTTTTGTGATATTTAGCGTTTTTAAGACCAATTATCGTAAAATACTGTGGTATGCATAATGGTAGAGTGTGAAGATTACGGTTGTAAAAGCCACAGCAGTAGGAAGGAGCCAGGAATCACTTTTCACAGGTTTTGTGATCATATTTTTTATGCGTTTGAAGTTTATGCAAATATCTCGATATCTAATTCAGAGATATGAATGAATAAAGACCAGAGGCTATCCAGCACGGAATGTGGCTGGTGCATAGGCCACACGATGGGCCCTTTTGCGCCTCTATCCGCGCTAGTTCCTAAGACCTGACCTTTTGGCAAAGGCAAGTACATTCTTAAGTCCTATCCGTTTTATCTCTATTGGTTCCAAGGTTCTTGAGCTCAGTATAGTCTGCCTGTGATAACCCAGGGTTTCACAGCGACACAAGATGTGTGCCGAGGATTCTTCCTCTAACCACACCACGTGCACGTTGGGTCGTTGACCACCCTCATCACGAACAAGTGACGCCTGAAGGTGTTGTGACCCGTTAATAGACCTACTAGCAATCTCAAGTTACTCCTATCCAGAGAGAGACAAAATCGTCCTATTCTCTCTGCAGGCCCTGCTAATAGTTCCCGAGCTTGACGGAGATAACCAGAGATGTTGTTCCATCTCAGGGAGTGTTGATTCTGGATCCACTCTCCAGTTGTTTTCCTAATCAAGTTTGCAGATAGTCCTAAGGCTGGTTCCGGGCCCACAAAACTGTTGCCGGATCCCATTCTAGCCAGATGATCCGCCATTTCGTTACCCTTTACCCCAGCGTGCCCAGGTACCCGCATCAGTGATACCTTGTGTTTAGCTGAGATGTCGTCAAGAGCCCTCCTGCACTCCAGGACCAGTCCCGCCGTTATTTTCCGAACACTCAGTGCTTTGATGGCTGCCTGACTGTCAGAGCAAATCGTAATCCGCCTCCTAGACCCGTCAATTTCCCGAATACGATTTACACAAGCTAGTTCAGAGATATATATGTATATGTATCCAAAATATAATTTTAAATGTACCACTAACATTCGAATCATAATATTTTTTTGCATGTAAAGCGTAAAAATTATAGTTTTTAACGGTATGTTTTGGTTCAAATACAATCAGTTTTCCAGTGACGTATCTGTTATAGCTTACATTTTGCAAGACAAGATATCGGTCGAATGGAAGTTCACGGTTAAGTTTAGCACTTATGTTCGTCATGTTTTAACCAGGAAATGTCAAAAGATTCGCTCCAGGTTCGCTCTAGCTCATTTAGCGTTACCCAGGGTGCACGTGTAGCTTCCTGCTACGGACGCGAGCTAGTCCGCTAGGTTATAATTTTTTTTTTAATCTATATTTACTATTGTCATATTTTTGAGCCATACGATAAATGAAAAACGGTTAAGTTAATGTTAATTACTTAAATTTGAACTGTGGATGGTGAAATTGGCGATACAGAACTCGAATAAAAATATTTTAATAAATTTTATTTGAAAATAGATTATTTCTCCAAATAGCTTAACCATAATGTTAATCCCATTAGCTACGGCACTGGGACTAGCGATTTGGTACTTTTTGGTAACAGAGATGTCAGCCGCGCGTTCTGTCCTCTCTCTTTCCTTGTCTAAAGGCCTTCATGTATTTTTTTGGTGCTAAAGGTCTGCAGATTTTTTTAATTTCGGAATTATGAATAAATGTGCGGTCGTACCGCTAGGTTCTTGATGTATGAAGAACGACCGCCCTAGGATGAGACGCAGCGGTCGCGCGGGTGCATCCGATAGGAGCGGTGGGCGGCGGAACGATAGGGGATAGCTCAGGGATGCAGATTCCGTTTGAATATCGGTAGAGGAGTGAGAGGTCACCAACAACACGCCAATGAGAAAGTGGCTGGAGATGGCACGTTAAGGCCGACTCGCCAATTAGTCGAATTGTCCTTCTCTGGACAGCGCCGGCGTCTGGAATTGAAGCCTGGACCCTCAAAAAAGAAAATATAAGAAAGCAGCATGCCTTTGAGATGTGGATATATAGACGCATGCAAAAGAATAGTTCTAGAGAAATGTCGACGTATTTTCTGAAATTTCCTAAAAGACGACTATTAAAAAATTGTTGAATGTGACGTTGGCTAAATACATGCTTTTGTTAATCTCCATACATAAAGTTATTCAGGAATATGGATTGATATTGATATAGATTGAGGTTTTAAGAAAACGTAAATCATGTTGTTGTAGGCAGTTGTTTCTGAAAAGAAAAGTTCCAACTATATTGAGACGTTCTTGATGACGTGTCGTTCCTCGCGACTCGTCCTGACCGGTAGTCGTCTTAGTCTTCTGCTTCAATGGCGTCGGTTCTTACTAACGTGGCCGTTCGATGGTCACAAGTAAACATTTTTTTTTATCCCAGTTCAAATTTGAAATTAGATATACTTCAAGATACTTAATTTATTATCTGCCCTTCTGATTTTAGTTTTTGTTTTGTATAGCATTTAATCGAGAAATATTCATAGCAAGGTAAACATTTTCTATAAGTAAAAGCAATAAAACTAATTTTTTTTGACGGTATCTGGAGTTATAAGTTTCTAGTATTCTCTTTGAGGTAGACTGAAATATTAAAACGGCTGGAATTTCTGAGAGAAATGGACTACACCGAAGGTATGCTAATTGAATGAAAAGAAAACGATGGAATACCAGAAGAGATGAGGCTAAAATAATACTGGATTATAAATATTACTCTAGGAAATGTACGTTTTAACGAGGAATTTAAATACCTAACGTAATGTTGTTTTAGTAACTTTTATTATGCATTCAACCGTAACCTTGGCATTTGGTGTGTAGGGTCTGCCTATCTTACGTTGGCTTTGACCTCTGATATTCGGCGCTTTCCTTTTACCCCCACTTAAGCCCACATGCACAAGATTGAAAGGTAGATCAGTTGTCTCAGATCATTTAGATGTCAAATAAATCAATAAGTGAGGTTAGAATTTGTTGTAAGTTTGAATTTTAGCGGGTTTTGTGGTGTATGGATAGTCGATAGTGTATGGTGAGCTACGAAAAACGTAAAAAAATAGGTTATGGAAAGGATCGACAGATTATAGAACCATAGCATATTACAAAATTTCGAGGATTGACATTTAACTGCACAAACACGTTCCTTTAACTCATCTGAGCATCTGAGATTTCCAACTAAGCTGAGCCATCTGATTTTTAAGTGATCTGAGTTAAAGCAGATGTAAAAGGAAAGCACCTATTACTTGATCTTTATGTCTTCAAGTATATTGACTGGATACATATAGCTCACGCATTTTCAAGTTTCTTCCGCAAACAATTCTGTAGATCGTGAAAAGTTTTTGATTTGTGGATAATATATATACAAAACTAAAAAACAAAAAAGGTGCAAATATACTGTGTGAGGCTTGCGCGGTCATCGTCCAATGAATTTGTGGTTCTTGGGTTTTCAGGCCGGCGTCGTTTAGCGTTAGAGCTTGACGTTTCGCCACCACGAGTGGATGGCATCTTCAGAAGCTATTTCACTTCGACGACTTCCAAAATACTGACGCTGGTGGATCTGCACCTGTATTTGTACCTGCTAATGGTGACGTGGCCCAACCAGGTAGCGTTGGTAGACCCGCCCCTTCGCGATATGGTAGTGTCTTCAGGTCCTTTAGGATGGGTACCCATGTCCGGTTGACTTGCTGTGTTTCTTCTTCCCTACTGAAATTATTATGAGGTTTTTGTATTTCGATGGCTTCTTTTTGAAGTCTGGCATGGTATGAAGACGTTGCGGCAAGAACCTGAGTTTCTTCAAACTTGATCCTGTGACTTCCCTCCTTAATCGCATGTTCGGCTACCGGTGATTTGTCCGTATGGCCTAGT
>CATOUR010000575.1:0-30147 GCA_951848785.1 Callosobruchus maculatus
GTCGTTTTCTACCGTTTACAGCCGTTATCTGCTTGTAAAAGATTTTGACCTACTGCGATGAACTTCAGTTACTTTTTTGTAGGATAAGGTCATTCATACAAAAACTCCTTATTTTTCTATTTGCGACGTTTCGACTTATATTAAGTCATCTTCAGGCAACTAAAAACAATTGATGGTGTAGGCTATTAATACACAATTACACAGACTTACTTAAACTTAAACAACAGTTATATACAGAAGGAACCTACCAATGACTTTTAATTTTTTTTTTTTTTTAATAAAAAAAACAATTTTTAAAATAAAAATTAGATGGATGCCACTTGCTGAAACGCTCGAGTGATTCGATTTATGTTAAAAATACTATAAGACATGCACAAATATGTCAGATACAAGAAAAGTTGACTTACCAGAAAATCGAAGTTTTTATAGTTATTAGGAAAAAAAAATCATAAGAATTTGACTAGATAAACAACTGGATTAATAAAACACTGCCAACGGTATTAAAATATAACGCCACAAGACACGTACAGTAAAAACGAATAAAATTATAACAAACAGGAACAGAATGAAAACAGCAATGTGCCTATACACACCAAGGACAGGTAGGTGGATGATCTGGTAGAAGATATTAAGCGTTTTTCCGTCTAAAGCATAATATTTTCATGTGTTTTTCAGCCAAAACCCATAGGCGGAGTACGGAAAATAGATAATATGATGTAGAGTTAGGCTTTGGTTCATCTATTAGGCAATTTTTTGATCAAATTATGATATACATTGCTTAAGGTGTTGATATCCTGTCTGTAGTTTACTGATTTGTTTTTTTGAATGTGGATCATCTCGCTGATTAGTCTTTTAGATAACATCTGTTGATTACTCAAAATTGATGTTTTTTCAAAGTCAAAGTGATGATTTTCATTTTTCACATGTTGTACTAGAGCGGTGGGAGCAGAAATGCTATTCACCCTACATTCATCTCTTCTATGTTCAGCTATTCTAGTTTTTATGTATCGGCCTGTCTGTCCTATGTAGCAATTGTTGCAATCCTTACAAGGGATCTTGTATACAACGTTAGATGTTAAATCAAAAGGTGTTTTTTCTTTTTTTGTAGTGAAAAACATTTTCCCTATTGTATTTTCATTGCTGAAGGCAATCTTTATACTATCAGAACTCAAAATTTGTCTTATTTTCTCAGATAAGTGCCTTACATATGGAATTTTGTAGTATCTGGTACTAGAAGTGAATGGCTTATTTAAATTATCAACAGTTGTGTTCTGATTGAGGATCTTATTAATAAGCGACATAGGGAAATTGTTACGCCAAAGAAAAGACCTAATTTTGTTTAAGGCAATTGTATGGAATTCAGCATCTGCTATGGTCAGGGCCCTATGCTTAAGGTTTTTAATGATATTAACTTTTTGTCTGAAACTGTGAAATGAATGGAAACTTATAAATCTACCAGAAAAGGTTGGCTTCTGATACCAGTCTACTTTTAGGAAATTATCAGTCGAACGTATGATTTTAGTGTCTAGAAAAGAGATAGCATTATTCTGTTCCACTTCTATAGTAAACTGTAATTTAGTGTGAAAGGAATTAAATATATTTAAAATATCATCCACTTTGTCACTTGGAATAGCTGTAACTATATCATCTACATATCGTTTAAAGAAAGGGATCTGAAAACTTATAAGGCTCAAACAGTGTGACTGAAGCTTGGACATAACTAGATCTGCACAAATTGGTGACATACAATCACCCATTCCAAGACCAAAGGTTTGTTTATAGAAGGAGCCATTAAAATTAAAATAATTGGACTCAATGCAAAAATTGAATACATCCAAAAACGCATCCAAAGATAGATTAGTGAAAGCTGAGATTATGTCCCATTTTTCAGTTATTATTTGGACAACTAAATCAGTAGGTATGTTAGTGAACAAGGATTGAACATCTAATGATACTAATATGTGTTTGTTAGGGACAGCTTGTTGTGATCTGATAAAGTTAGCAAATTGAAAAGAGTCCTTCACATGGTAATCATCATGATCAAAAGCATTTTTTAAGATATCGCTCATCCACTTAGATAACTTATAAGTTGGCGAATTTACAAAACTCACAATTGGTCTAAGTGGAATACCTTCTTTATGAACTTTCGGTAAAAAATACATTTTAGGAAAAATGCCATTGTGGCATTTGAGATTGCTAGCACAACGGTTATCAATAATTCCATTATTTTTCATTTTATCAATTAATGCATTCGTCTTATTTTGAACTCTATTTGTAGGATCACTAGATAGAAGACAATAAGTCTCAGTGTCACTTAACATCTGTGTCGCTTTTTGAATGTAATCCGTTTTATTCAGTATTACAGTTATGCTACCTTTATCAGCTTTCGTTATTAATAAATTAGGATGTTGTTTTAAAAAAATTCTTGTGTCTCGCATATCTTTGAGAAGTCGTCTGTCAATCTTAAAATATTTGGAATTCTGTGACGTAGTGCTATTAGTTATTATGTTCACTACCTTATTTCTTTTCTCAATTCTTTCACTATCATCTCGGATGGCTTGCAGGACGTATTCAACATCAACAATTAATTGTTCAATTGGGAGATCTATAGCTCTGTAAGGCAAATTGTATTTGTCACCTAAGCTTAAAAAGTATTGCACATTTTGTGGAATGTCACAGTCACTTTTATTGATTATCCACGCCTCATTTACTGACTTTGAAAAAACATCAATTTTGAGTAATCAACAGATGTTATCTAAAAGACTAATCAGCGAGATGATCCACATTCAAAAAAACAAATCAGTAAACTACAGACAGGATATCAACACCTTAAGCAATGTATATCATAATTTGATCAAAAAATTGCCTAATAGATGAACCAAAGCCTAACTCTACATCATATTATCTATTTTCCGTACTCCGCCTATGGGTTTTGGCTGAAAAACACATGAAAATATTATGCTTTAGACGGAAAAACGCTTAATATCTTCTACCAGATCATCCACCTACCTGTCCTTGGTGTGTATAGGCACATTGCTGTTTTCATTCTGTTCCTGTTTGTTATAATTTTATTCGTTTTTACTGTACGTGTCTTGTGGCGTTATATTTTAATACCGTTGGCAGTGTTTTATTAATCCAGTTGTTTATCTAGTCAAATTCCTATGATTTTTTTTCCTAATAACTATAAAAACTTCGATTTTCTGGTAAGTCAACTTTTCTTGTATCTGACATATTTGTGCATGTCTTATAGTATTTTTAACATAAATCGAATCACTCGAGCGTTTCAGCAAGTGGCATCCATCTAATTTTTATTTTAAAAATTGTTTTTTTTATTAAAAAAAAAAAAAAAAATTAAAAGTCATTGGTAGGTTCCTTCTGTATATAACTGTTGTTTAAGTTTAAGTAAGTCTGTGTAATTGTGTATTAATAGCCTACACCATCAATTGTTTTTAGTTGCCTGAAGATGACTTAATATAAGTCGAAACGTCGCAAATAGAAAAATAAGGAGTTTTTGTATGAATGACCTTATCCTACAAAAAAGTAACTGAAGTTCATCGCAGTAGGTCAAAATCTTTTACAAACTGATTGGCGTAGGATCATTTGACATAAAGAGTTAGATAAAAAATGGGTTATTTAGAAGACATTGCTAACAGCTTTGGAGAAGAGGCAATGATGGTGATGAAAAATTGGGCTACAGCGAACAGGAAATTGGCACACCAACGTAACCACTCAAAATTTTTGTGTTTTTGTAGGCGTAACTCTATCTTGCCTTCACACATTTTAAATTACACGAAATGTTTGAATAATTTATTACTTAACGACTCACCTTTTGTAAACGCTTGCCATAACGCTTTGAATAGATTTCAAAAACAGATTTTGAATTTAGAAATAAAATTCTCTTATTGGAAGGCCAAAGACCTAACGTCACAAATTCATATGTATACAGAAAGGCTGAAAAATCTTATACCAGATAACATCTTTGATGATTTTTCTACTAATCAAACCATATTTTACACAAGACTCTTTAATAAAATCAAGAGTAGCCAAATAAAGAAAGCTAAGGCATTACTTTACAAACAATTTGGTGGTCCATCTGAAGTAAATGAGGCGTGGATAATCAATAAAAGTGACTGTGACATTCCACAAAATGTGCAATACTTTTTAAGCTTAGGTGACAAATACAATTTGCCTTACAGAGCTATAGATCTCCCAATTGAACAATTAATTGTTGATGTTGAATACGTCCTGCAAGCCATCCGAGATGATAGTGAAAGAATTGAGAAAAGAAATAAGGTAGTGAACATAATAACTAATAGCACTACGTCACAGAATTCCAAATATTTTAAGATTGACAGACGACTTCTCAAAGATATGCGAGACACAAGAATTTTTTTAAAACAACATCCTAATTTATTAATAACGAAAGCTGATAAAGGTAGCATAACTGTAATACTGAATAAAACGGATTACATTCAAAAAGCGACACAGATGTTAAGTGACACTGAGACTTATTGTCTTCTATCTAGTGATCCTACAAATAGAGTTCAAAATAAGACGAATGCATTAATTGATAAAATGAAAAATAATGGAATTATTGATAACCGTTGTGCTAGCAATCTCAAATGCCACAATGGCATTTTTCCTAAAATGTATTTTTTACCGAAAGTTCATAAAGAAGGTATTCCACTTAGACCAATTGTGAGTTTTGTAAATTCGCCAACTTATAAGTTATCTAAGTGGATGAGCGATATCTTAAAAAATGCTTTTGATCATGATGATTACCATGTGAAGGACTCTTTTCAATTTGCTAACTTTATCAGATCACAACAAGCTGTCCCTAACAAACACATATTAGTATCATTAGATGTTCAATCCTTGTTCACTAACATACCTACTGATTTAGTTGTCCAAATAATAACTGAAAAATGGGACATAATCTCGGCTTTCACTAATCTATCTTTGGATGCGTTTTTGGATGTATTCAATTTTTGCATTGAGTCCAATTATTTTAATTTTAATGGCTCCTTCTATAAACAAACCTTTGGTCTTGGAATGGGTGATTGTATGTCACCAATTTGTGCAGATCTAGTTATGTCCAAGCTTCAGTCACACTGTTTGAGCCTTATAAGTTTTCAGATCCCTTTCTTTAAACGATATGTAGATGATATAGTTACAGCTATTCCAAGTGACAAAGTGGATGATATTTTAAATATATTTAATTCCTTTCACACTAAATTACAGTTTACTATAGAAGTGGAACAGAATAATGCTATCTCTTTTCTAGACACTAAAATCATACGTTCGACTGATAATTTCCTAAAAGTAGACTGGTATCAGAAGCCAACCTTTTCTGGTAGATTTATAAGTTTCCATTCATTTCACAGTTTCAGACAAAAAGTTAATATCATTAAAAACCTTAAGCATAGGGCCCTGACCATAGCAGATGCTGAATTCCATACAATTGCCTTAAACAAAATTAGGTCTTTTCTTTGGCGTAACAATTTCCCTATGTCGCTTATTAATAAGATCCTCAATCAGAACACAACTGTTGATAATTTAAATAAGCCATTCACTTCTAGTACCAGATACTACAAAATTCCATATGTAAGGCACTTATCTGAGAAAATAAGACAAATTTTGAGTTCTGATAGTATAAAGATTGCCTTCAGCAATGAAAATACAATAGGGAAAATGTTTTTCACTACAAAAAAAGAAAAAACACCTTTTGATTTAACATCTAACGTTGTATACAAGATCCCTTGTAAGGATTGCAACAATTGCTACATAGGACAGACAGGCCGATACATAAAAACTAGAATAGCTGAACATAGAAGAGATGAATGTAGGGTGAATAGCATTTCTGCTCCCACCGCTCTAGTACAACATGTGAAAAATGAAAATCATCACTTTGACTTTGAAAAAACATCAATTTTGAGTAATCAACAGATGTTATCTAAAAGACTAATCAGCGAGATGATCCACATTCAAAAAAACAAATCAGTAAACTACAGACAGGATATCAACACCTTAAGCAATGTATATCATAATTTGATCAAAAAATTGCCTAATAGATGAACCAAAGCCTAACTCTACATCATATTATCTATTTTCCGTACTCCGCCTATGGGTTTTGGCTGAAAAACACATGAAAATATTATGCTTTAGACGGAAAAACGCTTAATATCTTCTACCAGATCATCCACCTACCTGTCCTTGGTGTGTATAGGCACATTGCTGTTTTCATTCTGTTCCTGTTTGTTATAATTTTATTCGTTTTTACTGTACGTGTCTTGTGGCGTTATATTTTAATACCGTTGGCAGTGTTTTATTAATCCAGTTGTTTATCTAGTCAAATTCTTATGATTTTTTTTCCTAATAACTATAAAAACTTCGATTTTCTGGTAAGTCAACTTTTCTTGTATCTGACATATTTGTGCATGTCTTATAGTATTTTTAACATAAATCGAATCACTCGAGCGTTTCAGCAAGTGGCATCCATCTAATTTTTATTTTAAAAATTGTTTTTTTTGTTAAAAAAAAAAAAAATTAAAAGTCATTGGTAGGTTCCTTCTGTATATAACTGTTGTTTAAGTTTAAGTAAGTCCGTGTAATTGTGTATTAATAGCCTACACCATCAATTGTTTTTAGTTGCCTGAAGATGACTTAATATAAGTCGAAACGTCGCAAATAGAAAAATAAGGAGGTTTTGTATGAATGACCTTATCCTACAAAAAAGTAACTGAAGTTATCTGCTTGCTTTCTGTTGTTCTAAGAGCTGTTTTCTGTTATTTTCAGTTGTATTCCGCTGTGTTTAGTGGTTTTCTGTTGTCTAGCGCTGTTATCTGCTTACTCTCTGTCGTTTTTAGCCGGATTTGGCTCTATTCGGTTGTATTTGGTCATTTTCTACCGTTTACAGCTGTTATCTGCTTGCTTTGTGTTGTTTTGAGAGCTGTTTTCTGTTATTTTCGGATGTATTCGGCTGTGTTTTGTCGTTTTCTGTTGTTTAGCGCTGTTATCTGCCTGCTTTCTGTTGTTATGCTCTGTTTTCTGTTCTATTCGGTTGTATTTGGTCGTTTTGTACCGTTTACAGTTGTTATCTGCTTGATTTCTGTTGTTTTTAGCTGTTTTCTGTTCTTTTCTTGTTGTACTCGGCTGAATTTAGTCATTTTCTATTGTTTAGCGCTGCTATCTGCCTGCTTTCTGTTGTTATGCTCTGTTTTCTGTTCTATTTGGTTGTATTCGGTCGTTTTCTACCGTTTACAGCCGTTATCTGCTTGCTTTCTGTTGTTCTAGGAGCTGTTTTCTGTTATTTTCAGCTGTATTCCGCTGTATTTAGTCGTTTTCTGTTGCTTAGCGCTGTTATCTGCTTACTTTCTGTCGTTTTTAGCTGGATTTGACTCTATTCGGTTGTATTTGGTCATTTTCTACCGTTTACAGCTGTTATCTGCTTGCTTTCTGTCGGTTTTGGCTCTATTCGGTTGTATTTGGTCGTTTTCTATCGTTTACTGTTGTTATCTACTCGATTTCTGTTGTTTTTGGCTGTTTTCTGTTCTTTTCTTGTTGTATTCGGCTGAATTTAGTCGTTTTTTATAGTTTAGCGCTTTTATCTGCCTTCTTTCTGTTGTTATGCTCTGTTTTCTGTTCTATTTGGTTGTATTCAGTCGTTTTCTACCGTTTACAGCCGTTATCTGCTTGCTTTCTGTTGTTTTGAGAGCTGTTTTCTGTTATTTTCGGATGTATTCGGCTGTGGTTTGTCGTTTTCTGTTGTTTAGCGCTGTTATCTGCCTGCTTTCTGTTGTTATGCTCTGTTTTCTGTTCTATTCGGGTGTATTTAGTCGTTTTGTACCGTTTACAGTTGTTATCTGCTTGTTTTCTGTTGTTTTTAGCTGTTTTCTGTTCTTTTCTTGTTGTATTCGGCTGAATTTAGTCATTTTCTATTGTTTAGCGCTGTTATCTGCCTGCTTTCTGTTGTTATGCTCTGTTTTCTGTTCTATTTGGTAGCATTCGGTCGTTCTCTACCGTTTACAGCCGTTATCTGCTTGCTTTCTGTTGTTCTAGGAGCTGTTTTCTGTTATTTTCAGTTGTATTCCGCTGAATTTAGTCGTTTTCTGTTGCTTAGCGCTGTTATCTGCTTACTTTCTGTCGTTTTTAGCTGGATTTGACTCTATTCGGTTACCGTTTACAGCTGTTATCTGCCTGCTTTTTGCTGTTTTTAGCTATTTTCTGTTCTTTTCTTGTTGTATTCGGCTAAATTTAGTCGTTTTCTATTGTTTAGCGCTGTTATCTGCCCGCTTTCTGTTGCTATGCTCTGTTTTCTGTTCTATTTGGTTGTACTCGGTCGCTTTCTAGCGTTTACAGCCGTTATCTGCTTCCTTTCTGTCGTTTTGCGTTAGTTTTGACTCTATTCGGTTGTATTTGGTCGTTTTGTACCGTTTACAGTTGTTATCTGCTTGATTTCTGTTGTTTTTAGCTGTTTTCTGTCCTTTTCTTGTTGTATTCGGCTGAATTTAGTCGTTTTCTATTGTTTAGCGCTGTTATCTGCCTGCTCTCTGTTGTTATGCTCTGTTTTCTGTTCTATTTGGTTGTATTCGGTCGTTTTCTACCGTTTACAGCCGTTATCTGCTTGCTTTCTGTTGTTCTAAGAGCTGTTTTCTGTTATTTTCAGTTGTATTCCGCTGTGTTTAGTGGTTTTCTGTTGTCTAGCGCTGTTATCTGCTTACTCTCTGTCGTTTTTAGCCGGATTTGGCTCAATTCGGTTGTATTTGGTCATTTTCTACCGTTTACAGCTGTTATCTGCCTGCTTTCTGTTGTTTTTAGCTGTTTTCTACTCATTTTGGTCGTATTCGGCTGTGTTTAGTCGTTTTCTGCTGTTTCCCGCTGTTATCTGCTTGCTTTCTGTCGTTTTGAGTTAGTTCTGACCCTATTCGGTTGTATTTGGTCGTTTTCTATCGTTTACAGTTGTTATCTGCTTGATTTCTGTTGTTTTTAGCTATTTTCTGTTCTTTTCTTGTTGTATTCGGCTGAATTTAGTCGTTTTCTATTGTTTACCGCTGTTATCTGCCCGCTTTCTGTTGTTATGCTCTGTTTTCTGTTCTATTTAGTTGTATGCGGCCGTTTCCTACCGTTTACAGCCGTTATCTGCTTGGTTTCTGTTGCTTTGAGAGCTGTTTTCTGTTATTTTCGGATGTATTCGGCTGTGCTTAGTCGTTTTCTCTTGTTTAGCGCTGTTATCTGCTTGCTTTCTGTCGGTTTTGGCTCTATTCGGTTGTATTTGGTCGTTTTCTATCGTTTACAGTTGTTGTTTTTAGCTGTTTTCTGTTCTTTTCTTGTTGTATTCGGCTGAATTTAGTCGTTTTTTATTGTTTAGCGCTTTTATCTGCCTTCTTTCTGTTGTTATGCTCTGTTTTCTGTTCTATTTGGTTGTATTCAGTCGTTTTCTACCGTTTACAGCCGTTATCTGCTTGCTTTCTGTTGTTTTGAGAGCTGTTTTCTGTTATTTTCGGATGTATTCGGCTGTGCTTTGTCGTTTTCTGTTGTTTAGCGCTGTTATCTGCCTGCTTTCTGTTGTTATGCTCTGTTTTCTGTTCTATTCGGTTGTATTTGGTCGTTTTGTACCGTTTACAGTTGTTATCTGCTTGATTTCTGTTGTTTTTAGCTGTTTTCTGTTCTTTTCTTGTTGTATTCGGCAGAATTTAGTCATTTTCTATTGTTTAGCGCTGTTATCTGCCTGCTTTCTGTTGTTATGCTCTGTTTTCTGTTCTATTTGGTTGTATTCGGTCGTTTTCTACCGTTTACAGCCGTTATCTGCTTGCTTTCTGTTGTTCTAGGAGCTGTTTTCTGTTATTTTCAGTTGTATTCCGCTGTATTTAGTCGTTTTCTGTTGCTTAGCGCTGTTATCTGCTTACTTTCTGTCGTTTTTAGCTGGATTTGACTCTATTCGGTTGTATTTGGTCATTTTCTACCGTTTACAGCTGTTATCTGCCTGCTTTTTGTTGTTTTTAGCTATTTTCTGTTCTTTTCTTGTTGTATTCGGCTGAATTTAGTCGTTTTCTATTGTTTAGCGCTGTTATCTGCCCGCTTTCTGTTGTTATGCTCTGTTTTCTGTTCTATTTGGTTGTACTCGGTCGCTTTCTAGCGTTTACAGCCGTTATCTGCTTGCTTTCTGTCGTTTTGCGTTAGTTTTGACTCTATTCGGTTGTATTTGGTCATTTTCTACCGTTTACAGCTGTTATCTGCCTGCTTTTTGTTGTTTTTAGCTATTTTCTGTTCTTTTCTTGCTGTACTCGGCTGAATTTAGTCGTTTTCTACCGTTTACAGCCGTTATCTGCTTGCTTTCTGTTGTTCTAAGAGCTGTTTTCTGTTATTTTCAGTTGTATTCCGCTGTGATTAGTGGTTTTCTGTTGTCTAGCGCTGTTATCTGCTTACTTTCTGTCGTTTTTAGCCGGATTTGGCTCTAGTCGGTTGTATTTGGTCATTTTCTACCGTTTACAGCTGCTATCTGCCTGCTTTCTGTTGTTTTTAGCTGTTTTCTACTCATTTTGGTTGTATTCGGCTGTGTTTAGTCGTTTTCTGCTGTTTCCCGCTGTTATCTGCTTGCTTTCTGTCGTTTTGAGTTAGTTCTGACCCTATTCGGTTGTATTTGGTAGTTTTCTATCGTTTACAGTTGTTATCTGCTTGATTTCTGTTGTTTTTTGCTATTTTCTGTTCTTTTCTTGTATTCGGCTGAATTTAGTCGTTTTCTATTGTTTAGCGCTGTTATCTGCCCGCTTTCTGTTGTTATGCTCTGTTTTCTGTTATTTTCGGATGTATTCGGCTGTGCTTAGTCGTTTTCTCTTGTTTAGCGCTGTTATCTGCTTGCTTTCTGTCGGTTTTGGCTCTATTCGGTTGTATTTGGTCGTTTTCTATCGTTTACAGTTGTTATCTACTTGATTTCTGTTGTTTTTGGCTGTTTTCTGTTCTTTTCTTGTTGTATTCGGCTGAATTTAGTCGTTTTTTATTGTTTAGCGCTTTTATCTGCCTTCTTTCTGTTGCTATGCTCTGTTTTCTGTTCTATTTGGTTGTATTCAGTCGTTTTCTACCGTTTACAGCCGTTATCTGCTTGCTTTCTGTTGTTTTGAGAGCTGTTTTCTGTTATTTTCGGATGTATTCGGCTGTGTTTTGTCGTTTTCTGTTGTTTTAGCGCTGTTATCTGCCTGCTTTCTGTTGTTATGCTCTGTTTTCTGTTCTATTCGGGTTATTTGGTCGTTTTGTACCGTTTACAGTTGTTATCTGCTTGATTTCTGTTGCTTTTAGCTGTTTTCTGTTCTTTTCTTGTTGTATTCGGCTGAATTTAGTCATTTTCTATTGTTTAGCGCTGTTATCTGCCTGCTTTCTGTTGTTATGCTCTGTTTTCTGTTCTATTTGGTAGTATTCGGTCGTTTTCTACCGTTTACAGCCGTTATCTGCTTGCTTTCTGTTGTTTTAGGAGCTGTTTTCTGTTATTTTCAGTTGTATTCCGCTGTATTTAGTCGTTTTCTGTTGCTTAGCGCTGTTATCTGCTTACTTTCTGTCGTTTTTAGCTGGATTTGACTCTATTCGGTTGTATTTGGTCATTTTCTACCGTTTACAGCTGTTATCTGCCTGCTTTTTGTTGTTTTTAGCTATTTTCTGTTCTTTTCTTGTTGTATTCGGCTAAATTTGGTCGTTTTCTATTGTTTAGCGCTGTTATCTGCCCGCTTTCTGTTGTTATGCTCTGTTTTCTGTTCTATTTGGTTGTACTCGGTCGCTTTCTAGCGTTTACAGCCGTTATCTGCTTGCTCTCTGTCGTTTTGCGTTAGTTTTGACTCTATTCGGTTGTATTTGGTCGTTTTGTACCGTTGACAGTTGTTATCTGCTTGATTTCTGTTGCTTTTAGCTGTTTTCTGTCCTTTTCTGTTGTTTAGCGCTGTTATCTGCCTGCTTTCTGTTGTTATGCTCTGTTTTCTGTTCTATTTAGTTGTATGCGGCCGTTTCCTACCGTCTGCAGCCGTTATCTGCTTGCTTTCTGTTGATTTGAGAGCTGTTTTCTGTTATTTTCGGATGTATTCGGCTGTGCTTAGTCGTTTTCTCTTGTTTAGCGCTGTTATCTGCTTGCTTTCTGTCGGTTTTGGCTCTATTCGGTTGTATTTGGTCGTTTTCTACCGTTTACAGCCGTTATCTGCTTGCTTTCTGTTGTTCTAAGAGCTGTTTTCTGTTATTTTCAGTTGTATTCCGCTGTGTTTAGTGGTTTTCTGTTGTCTAGCGCTGTTATCTGCTTACTTCCTGTCGTTTTTAGCCGGATTTGGCTCTATTCGGTTGTATTTGGTCACTTTCTACCGTTTACAGCTGTTATCTGCCTGCTTTCTGTTATTTTTAGCTGTTTTCTACTCATTTTGATTGTATTCGGCTGTGTTAGTCGTTTTCTGCTGTTTCCCGCTGTTATCTGCTTGCTTTCTGTCGTTTTGAGTTAGTTCTGACCCTATTCGGTTGTATTTGGTCGTTTTCTATCGTTTACAGTTATTGTCTGCTTGATTTCTGTTGTTTTTAGCTATTGTCTGTTCTTTTCTTGTTGTATTCGGCTGGATTTAGTCATTTTCTATTGTTTAGCGCTGTTATCTGCTTGCTTTCTGTTGTTATGCTCTGTTTTCTGTTCTATTCGGTTGTATTTGGTCGTTTTGTACCGTTTACAGTTATTATCTGCTTGATTTCTGTTGTTTTTAGCTGTTTTCTGTTCTTTTCTTGTTGTATTCGGCTGAATTTAGTCGTTTTCTATTGTTTAGCGCTGTTATCTGCCCGCTTTCTGTTGTTATGCTCTGTTTTCTGTTCTACACAGTGGAAGAATTTTTATCTACGTCTAATTTTTGCAAAAAAATCAACGTATCAATTTTTTAGACCTGAGGAATTTGTTAGCTCAGATTGTACCAACGAATTCAACCTATTCGAATTCGTTCGATTGTACAGACTTTTAGCTGAAACAAACATAGGCGTTCAAGAATTATTTCTCAGGGACTCCAGCACCTGTAAAATGCCTACGTATTTTGAATGCTGTAAAAGCAAGGAATCGTCTAACTATGTCTGTGTAACATGCAAAAACATTTTTCACAAAAGTTGCTGTAATAGAAGGAATGGATTCACTATTATCCAAAACCACGTTATATATTGCTCACTAAGTTGTAAAAATAAGGATGAGCAGAACGTCAACGACAAAGATAATTATATAGAAATCATCCGAGAATTACAACAAGAGATTGAAGAAAAAAATAAATACATAGACAGTCTGAAAAAACGTGCAAAAGCATTTGAAGATGATGTTATAGAAATTGAACGTAGCTATAATGACGAAATTAAGGATTTCAGTTCTAAGATAAAATCACTGGAGAAAAATTTACTTCATATCTCCTCAGAAAATACCGAATTAAAGGCAATAATAGATGCCGAAAAAGACATCAAGCAGCAGAAATCCTTTGGGGTAGATACGTCCGATTTCAATATATTTCTTGTATCGCAAAAAGATACTGATGACGAGCAAATATCAAACCTAGAGTCAAGTTCCAGCTCAACTTCTCCTCAAATGGAAGCAGTGAACACCTTGGAAGACGAATTTTTAGATTCATCATCTAAAACGACAGAAGAAATGGATGAAGTCAGCTTAACCACCAAGAGTAATCCAGCTGTGCTACCAACTGAACCTAGCCCTAGCCCAATTCGAAGAACGAACACTGAAATGAAAAGACACAAAGTGCTAATATATGGTGATCAATATGCCAAACATTTTAGAAATATTTTAGAACTGTATCTTGACAAATCTAATTTCGCCATAGAAGCTTTTGTACTGCCCAACATTGACTTCGAACATGCCACAAAAAATATATTCAGGTCTACGATTTCTTATGGTCAAAACGATTACGTTATTATGATGTTTAACACAAACAATGTTAGTAATATGAGCTCGTTGAACAAAGGTCTACACGCTCTTCTGCCAGTTGGTCGTCTAACAAATTTAATTTTGCTCTGCCAAACAGACTGTCGTCCCGATGAAGCCATTATGAAAAACATCAGTCAAAAAATTAGTGTTTACAAAAAAAACATCAGAAATTCTTCGATATCTTTTCATTGGGAACGCTGTACGAATATTAGCAAATTAAGGATAATTAAATTTGTTCGAAGTATTATCCATTGTAATGTAAAAACCCCCATTGCTCTGAAAACAGTTAGTACAACTACTACACATCCACAAAATCAGTTTTTTCTCGAACAAGGTTCAAATCCAAGACTCGGGCAATAGTAGATCTAAGAGTAACTGTAGACTTGAATGTATTGAAGAACATGTTAAGACAAATTTTTGTAAAACAACACATGACTCAGTCATTGGATGCGGTGACAACTTTAGATTATTGCACCTCAATATACAAGGGATGCATAACAAAGTAGGCGAACTTGAGTTGCTCTGTATGAGAAGCAAGTATCACATGTTGTGTTTTAATGAACATTGGTTAGAAAGTGACAAATTGAATAGTCTGTGCATTGGTGGTTATAGAGTTGTTTCTAGCTTCTGTAGGACAGAGAAGAAGAGCTATTTGTAGCTATTTACACTCGCGATTGGCTTGCTGCCCACGCTCTCCCAATTGACTTACTGAATCTATCGGACGAAATTAACTTTGAAGTAGCTGGTGTTCAAATAAACAACACGCAACTGATTACAATTTATAGATCTCCGGATGGCGATTTTGGTTGCTTCTTGCTAAAGTTGTCTATGATGCTTGACAAACTTAACTATAAGAAAACAGTGATTGTGACTGGAGATTTTAATGTCAAATTTAATACACAACAATATCAAGCATTACAAGTTGTTAATTTGTTCGAAAGCTATGGTTTGCACGCTATGTGTTTTGTTGGAACTCGGAAGGCAAACTGTCTAGATAATATTTTTAGTAATTGCCCTGAAGCTAAACAAAGTTTGTCAGTAATTGAAACTCATTTTTCAGATCACTTGGGTATTGATCTAAGCGTTAAACATCAACCTAGTCATCCAATAGTAAAGAAGGTAAATTACCGTCCTATCACCGTGGAGGGTCTTCTCCATTTATATAATAGTGTGGAACATATTAACTGGAATTTTATTAAAAACGATCATTTATCTTTAGAATCAAAATTTGAAAAATTCGCAGTCACCATCAGTAGTGCAGTAAACGCAAATTTGCCCATCAAGTCGAAGGCTCTTAAAAACAATAATAACCTCACATTCAACTGGTTTAACGAACACCTCCGTGACATGAGAGAACACTACCACTTCTTATCTGAAACACACAAAGCTTTTCCTCAAATTGTTACCAAGCTTGACCTTAACACTTACAAGTATGAATATAGACGCGAAATAAAAAATGCTAAGAAGCAAGCTAATGACCGCTATATTAACAATGCAAAAAACAAAAATCTAGCTGTATGGAACATTGTTAAGAGTAATTTGCCTAAAAAAGCTAAATTGTCAACTGATGTACTAACCGCAAATGATTTCAACGAGTATTTTGTAAACATAGCAAAAGACTTAAGCGATCAACTTACATTTTCTGCGACATCACCTCTAGATTATTTAAACGCGGTAACTCATACTGAAGTATTTAATTTCAAAGAAGTCTCGTATAACCAAGTTAGGACGGCAATCACTAAACTAAAAAATTCAAAAAGCGCTGATGCTTACGGATTGACTGTTAGAATTATCAAAACAATTCAGAATCTAATTTTGTTCCCACTGACTAAATTGTTCAACATGTGTTTATCAGCAAGTATTTTTCCTGATTCGCTCAAACTATCACGAGTTGTTCCTATTTTCAAAAAGGGTGATGCTAACGATTTGTCAAATTATAGACCAATCTCGCTTGTACCTGTTTTAGCTAAAATATTTGAAATTATCTTAAAAGATCAGATCAATGAATACTTTGAAGTAAATAATTTGTTCAATGACTGCCAATTCGGTTTTAGATCAGGCAAATCTACTTCACTGGCAATAGATAGTTTTATAGAGATTATAAACGTGGCTTTTGAAAATAATTCCTACTGTCTGGCAAATTTTTTTGATCTTTCAAAAGCTTTTGATTGTGTTCAACATGATATCCTATCGAAAAAACTATCATACTATAACTTTCACGAAAAAAGTATCAAACTGCTATTATCTTATTTACATAACAGGAAGCAGTACGTCAATTTCGACAACACCACTTCTGCAAAAAAAGTAGTAGTGGCGTTCCACAGGGCTCGGTCCTTGAGCCACTCTTATTTTTAATTCATATTAATGACCTTCCCAACTGCAATACTGCAATGAAACTAATACTGTTTGCCGATGACACGACAATGTTACATAGCGGAAAATCTTTAGAAGCACTATGCAGTGAAAATGCCATGTTTCGAGAAAGTTTAGAAAAATGGTTCTTGGCAAATAAGCTGACATTAAATGATTCCAAAACACAATCGATGATAATCAGTCTGCGTAAACATAACATTGATTCCTTAGAGTCAGTAAAATTTTTAGGGGTGTGGGTAGATACACATATGACCTGGGAGGCCCATGTTAACAATACTCTCTCTGAGCTAGCGAAATGCATTTTTATAATCAGAAATCTAAAAAACTGTGTTTCTCATGACGTTCTTTTAACCACATACCATGGTTACTTCCAGTCAAAAATGTCATATGCAGTACTGAACTGGGGTCATTCGGTTCATATGCCCAAAGTTTTTGCTCTCCAAAGACGCTGCGTCCGATACATTTCAGGACTGAAATATACGCAACCCTGTAGAGATGCCTTCATTACACTAAAAATATTAACACTACCCTCTCTCTATATATTTGTTTGTTTATGCCATATACATATCAACTTGCATCTATACAAAACCCATAGTGACATTCATAGCTATCCTACACGGAATATGCATAAACTAAATATACCAAAACAACGACTTCAAACATCTAGAAATGGCTCCAACTACTATTGTATCAAATTCTATAATATTTTACCAGAATCTTTTAAAAACCTGAGTCATGAGTTGTTTAAGAAAAAGCTTAAGTCATACCTATTAAACAAAGCGTTTTATACCTATGAAGAATTTCTGAGCCATACTTTCAGCGAATCTAAGTAGTGGTTCTGTATATTTTGTTTTAATTTACACACTGTTTCTGTCAATGTGTGTCTGTTTGTTTTTTTTATAGGTTTATATCGGTTTTTCATAAAATTTTATTAATAATAGTGTATATATTGTTCTTTTATTTACATAATGTATCTTGACAATGTGCGTCTGTCTGTTCTTTTTATTTAGAATTATCTGTGCATTTTAAATAACTTTATTATAAAAGTGACGACTTGTGAATAATCTTGAACTCTGTGACTTGTGTAAACACGTAAGTGTATTTTAACACCAATAAATAAATAAATGAAACTTAGTTGTATGCGGCCGTTTCCTACCGTTTACAGCCGTTATCTGCTTGCTTTCTGTTGCTTTGAGAGCTGTTTTCTGCTATTTTCGGATGTATTCGGATGTGCTTAGTCGTTTTCTCTTGTTTAGCGCGTTTATTCGGTTGTATTTGGTCATTTTCTACCGTTTACAGCTGTTATCTGCCCGCTTTTTGTTGTTTTTAGCTATTTTCTGTTCTTTTCTTGTTGTATTCGGCTGAATTTAGTCGTTTTCTATTGTTTAGCGCTGTTATCTGCCCGCTTTCTGTTGTTGTGCTCTGTTTTCTGTTCTATTTGGTTGTACTCGGTCGCTTTCTAGCGTTTACAGCCGTTATCTGCTTGCTTACTGTCGTTTTGCATTAGTTTTGACTCTATTCGGTTGTATTTGGTCGTTTTGTACCGTTTACAGTTGTTACCTGCTTGATTTCTCTTGTTTTTAGCTGTTTTCTGTCCTTTTCTTGTTGTATTCGGCTGAATTTAGTCGTTTTCTATTGTTTAGCGCTGTTATCTGCCTGCTTTCTGTTGTTATGCTCTGTTTTCTGTTCTAGTTGGTTGTATTCGGTCGTTTTCTACCGTTTACAGCCGTTACCTGCTTGCTTTCTGTTGTTCTAAGAGCTGTTTTCTGTTATTTTCAGTTGTATTCCGCTGTGTTTAGTGGTTTTCTGTTGTCTAGCGCTGTTATCTGCTTACTTTCTGTCGTTTTTAGCCGGATTTGGCTCTATTCGGTTGTATTTGGTCATTTTCTACCGTTTACAGCTGTTATCTGCCTGCTTTCTGTTGTTTTTAACTGTTTTCTACTCAATTTGGTTGGCTGTGTTTAGTCGTTTTCTGCTGTTTCCCGCTGTTATCTGCTTGCTTTCTGTCGTTCTGAGTTAGTTCTGACCCTATTCGGTTGTATTTGGTCGTTTTCTATCGTTTACAGTTGTTATCTGCTTGATTTCTGTTCTTTTTAGCTATTTTCTGTTCTTTTCTTGTTGTATTCGGCTGAATTTAGTCGTTTTCTATTGTTTAGCGCTGTTATCTGCCCGCTTTCTGTTGTTATGCTCTGTTTTCTGTTCTATTTAGTTGTACGCGGCCGTTTCCTACCGTTTACAGCCGTTATCTGCTTGCTTTCTGTTGCTTTGAGAGCTGTTTTCTGTTATTTTCGGATGTGTTCGGCTGTGCTTAGTCGTTTTCTCTTGTTTAGCGCTGTTATTTGCTTGCTTTCTGTCGGTTTTGGCTCTATTCGGTTGTATTTGGTCGTTTTCTATCGTTTACAGTTGTTATCTACCCGATTCTTGTTGTTTTTAGCTGTTTTCTGTCCTTTTCTTGTTGTATTCGGCTGAATTTAGTCGTTTTTTATTGTTTGGCGCTTTTATCTGCCTTCTTTCTGTTGTTATGCTCTGTTTTCTGTTCTATTTGGTTGTATTCAGTCGTTTTCTACCGTTTACAGCCGTTATCTGCTTGCTTTCTGTTGTTTTGAGAGCTGTTTTCTGTTATTTTCGGATGTATTCGGCTGTGTTTTGTCGTTTTCTGTCGTTTAGCGCTGTTATCTGCCTGCTTTCTGTTGTTATGCTCTGTTTTCTGTTCTATTCGGTTGTATTTGGTCGTTTTGTACCGTTTACAGTTGTTATCTGCTTGATTTCTGTTGTTTTTAGCTGTTTTCTGTTCTTTTCTTGTTGTATTCGGCTGAACTTAGTCATTTTGTATTGTTTAGCGCTGTTATCTGCCTGCTTTCTGTTGCTATGCTCTGCTTTCTGTTCTATTTGGTTGTATTCGGTCGTTTTCTACCGTTTACAGCCGTTATCTGCTTGCTTTCTGTTGTTTTGAGAGCTGTTCTCTGTTATTCTCTGATGTATTCGGCTGTGTTTAGTCGTTTTCTGTTGTTTAGCGCTGTTATCTGCCTGCTTTCTGTTGTTATGCTCTGTTTTCTGTTCTACTCGGTTGTATTTGGTCGTTTTGTACCGTTTATAGTTGTTATCTGCTTGCTTTCTGTTGTTTTGAGAGCTGTTTTCCGTTATTTTCGGATGTATTCGGCTGTGTTTAGTCGTTTTCTGTTGTTTAGCGCTGTTATCTGCTTACTTTCTGTCGTTTTTTAGCGGGATTTGACTCTATTTGGTTATATTTGGTCATTTTCCTACCGTTTACCAGCTGGTACCCCTGCTTGCTTTCTGTTGTTTTTTAGCTGTTTTCTACTCATTTTGGTTGTATTCGGCTGTGTTTAGTCGTTTTCTGCTGTTTCCCGCTGTTATCTGCTTGCTTTCTGTCGTTTTGAGTAGTTTTGACCCTATTCGGTTGTATTTGGTCGTTTTCTACCGTTTACAGTTGTTATCTGCTCGATTTCTGTTGTTTTTAGCTGTCTTCTGTCCTTTTCTTGTTGTATTCGGCTGAATTTAGTCATTTTCTATTGTGTAGCGCTGTTATCTGCCTGCTTTCTGTTGTTATGCTATGTTTTTCTGTTCTATTTGGTTGTATTCGGTCATTTTTCTACCGTTTACCAGCCGTTACCTGCTTGCTTTCTGTTGTTTTGAGAGCTGTTTTCTGTTATTTTCAGTTGTATTCCTCTGTGTCTAGTCGTTTTCTGTTGCTTAGCGCTGTTATCTGCTTACTTTCTGTCGTTTTTAGCTGGATTTGACTCTATTCGGTTGTATTTGGTCATTTTCTACCGTTTACAGCTGTTATCTGCCTGCTTTTTGTTGTTTTTAGCTATTTTCTGTTCTTTTCTTGTTGTACTCGGCTGAATTTAGTCGGTTTCTATTGTTTAGCGCTGTTATCTGCCCGCTTTCTGTTGTTATGCCTCTGTTTTCGGTTCTATTTGGTTGTACTCGGTCGCTTTCTAGCATTTACAGCCGTTATCTGCTTGCTTTCTGTCGTTTTGCGTTAGTTTTGACTCTATTCGGTTGTATTTGGTCGTTTTGTACCGTTTGCAGTTGTTATCTGCTTGATTTCTGTTGTTTTTAGCTATTTTCTGTTCTTTTCTTGTTGTACTTCGGCTGAATTTATTCGCTTTCTATTGTTTAGCGCTGTTATCTGCCCGCTTTCTGTTGTTATGCTCTGTTTTCGGTTCTATTTGGTTGTACTCGGTCGCTTTCTAGCATTTACAGCTGTTATCTGCTTGCTTCTGTCGGTTTTGGCTCTATTCGGTTGTATTTGGTCGTTTTCTATCGTTTACAGTTGTTATCTACTCGATTTCTGTTGTTTTTAGCTATTTTCTGTTCTTTTCTTGTTGTATTCGGCTGAATTTAGTCGTTTTCTATTGTTTAGCGCTGTTATCTGCCCGCTTTCTGTTGTTATGCGCCTGTTTCCTGTTCTATATGGTTGTATTTGGACGCTTCCTATCTTTTGCAGTTGTTATCTGCTCGCTTTCCTCGTGTTTTTAGCTGTTTTCTGCTCTTTTCTGTTGTACTCGGCTGTATTTAGTCGTTTTCTATTGTTTTCCCGCTGTTATCTGCTTGCTTTTTGTCGTTTTGAGTTATTTTTGACTCTATTCGGTTGTATTTGGTCGTTTTCCTACCGTTTACGGTTGTTATCTGCTTGATTTCTGTTGTTTTTAAGAGCCTGTTTGCTGTTATTTTCGGTTGTATTTCCGCTGTGTTTAGTCGTTTTCTGTTGTTTAGCGCTGTTATCTGCCCGCGTCCTGTTGTTATGCTCTGTTTTCTGTTCTATTTAGTTGTATGCGGCTGTTTTTCTACCGTTTACAGCCCGTTATCTGCTTGCTTTCTGTTGTTCTAAGAGCTGTTTTCTGTTATTTTCGGTTGTATTCGCTGTGTTTAGTCGCTTTCTGTTGTCTAGCGCTGTTGTCTGCTTATTTTCTGTCGTTTTTAGTTGGACTTGACTCTATTCGGTTGTATTTGGTCATTTTCTACCGTTTACAGCTGTTTATCTGCTTGCTTTCTGTTGTTCTAAGAGCTGTTTTCTGTTATTTTCGGTTGTATTCCGCTGTTTTTAGTCGCTTTTCTGTTGTCTAGCGCTGTTATCTGCTTACTTTCTGTCGTTTTTAGTTGGACTTGACTCTATTCGGTTGTATTTGGTCATTTTTCTACCGTTTACAGCTGTTATCTGCCTGCTTTCTGTTGTTTTTAGCTGTTTTCTACTCATTTTGGCTGTATTCGGCTGTGTTTAGTCGTTTTCTGCTGTTTCCCGCTGTTATCTGCTTGCTTTCTGTCGTTTTGAGCTAGTTTTGACCCTATTCGGTTGTATTTGGTCGCTTTGTACCGTTTACAGTTGTTATCTGCTTGATTTCTGTTGTTTTTAGCTATTTTCTGTTCTTTTCTTGTTATATTCGGCTGAATTTAGTCGTTTTCTATTGTTTAGCGCTGTTATCTGCCCGCTTTCTGTTGTTATGCTCTGCTTTCTGTTCTATTTAGTTCTATGCGGCGCCGTTTTTCTACCGTTTACAGCCGTTATCTGCTTGCTTTCTGTTGTTTTGAGAGCCGTTTTCTGTTATTTTTCGGATGTATTCGCCTGTGTTTAGTCGTTTTCTGTTGTTTAGCGCTGTTATCTGCTTACTTTCTGTCGTTTTGAGTCAGTTTTGGCTCTATTCGGTTGTATTTGGTCGTTTTTCTACCGTTTACAGTTGTTATCTGCTCGATTTCTGTTGTTTTTAGCTGTCTTCTGTCCTTTTCTTGTTGTATTCGGCTGAATTTAGTCATTTTCTATTGTGTAGCGCTGTTATCTGCCTGCTTTCTGTTGTTATGCTCTGTTTTCTGTTCTATTTGGTTGTATTCGGTCGTTTTTCCTACCGTTTACAGCCGTTATCTGCTTGCTTTCTGTTGTTCTACAGAGCTGTTTTCTGTTATTTTCAGTTGTATTCCGCTGTGTTTAGTGGTTTTTCTGTTGTCTAGCGCTGACATCTGCTTACTTTCTGTCGTTTTTAGCCGGATTTGGCTCTATTCGGTTGTATTTGGTCATTTTCTACCGTTTGCAGCTGTTATCTGCCTGCCTTTCTGTTGTTTTTAGCTGTTTTCTACTCATTTTGGTTGTATTCGGCTGTGTTTAGTCGTTTTCTGCTGTTTCCCGCTGTTATCTGCTTGCTTTCTGTCGTTTTGAGTTAGTTCTGACCCTATTCGGTTGTATTTGGTCGTTTTCTATCGTTTACAGTTGTTATCTGCTTGATTTCTGTTGTTTTTAGCTATTTTCTGTTCTTTTCTTGTTGTATTCGGCTGAATTTAGTCGTTTTCTATTGTTTAGCGCTGTTATCTGCCCGCTTTCTGTTATTATGCTCTGTTTTCTGTTCTATTTAGTTGTATGCGGCCCGTTTCCTACCGTTTACAGCCGTTATCTGCTTGCTTTCTGTTGCTTTGAGAGCTGTTTTCTGTTATTTTCGGATGTATTCGGCTGTGCTTAGTCGTTTTCTCTTGTTTAGCGCTGTTATCTGCTTGCTTTCTGTCGGTTTTGGCTCTATTCGGTTGTATTTGGTCGTTTTCTATCGTTTACAGTTGTTATCTACTCGATTTCTGTTGTTTTTTAGCTGTTTTCTGTTCTTTTCTTGTTGTATTCGGCTGAATTTAGTCGTTTTTTATTGTTTAGAGCGCTTTTCTTTCTGTTGTTATGCTCTGTTTTCTGTTCTATTTTGGTTGTATTCAGTCGTTTTCTACCGTTTACCAGCCGTTATCTGCTTGCCTTCTGTTGTTTTGAGAGCTGTTTTTCTGTTATTTTCGGATGTATTCGGCTGTGTTTTGTCGTTTTCTGTTGTTTAGCGCTGTTATCTGCCTGCTTTCTGTTGTTATGCTCTGTTTTCTGTTCTATTCGGTTGTATTTGGTCGTTTTGTACCGTTTACCCAGTTGTTATCGTGCTTGATTTCTGTTGTTTTTAGCTGTTTTCTGTTCTTTTCTTGTTGTATTCGGCTGAATTTAGTCATTTTCTATTGTTTAGCGCTGTTATCTGCCTGCTTTCTGTTGTTATGCTCTGTTTTCCTGTTCTATTTGGTTGTATTCGGTCGTTTTCTACCGTTCACAGCCGTTATCTGCTTGCTTTCTGTTGTTCTAGGAGCTGTTTTCTGTTATTTTCAGTTGTATTCCGCTGTATTTAGTCGTTTTCTGTTGCTTAGCGCTGTTATCTGCTTACTTTCTGTCGTTTTTAGCTGGATTTGACTCTATTCGGTTGTATTTGGTCATTTTCTACCGTTTGCAGCTGTTATCTGCCTGCTTTTTGTTGTTTTTAGCTATTTTCTGTTCTTTTCTTGTTGTATTCGGCTGAATTTAGTCGTTTTCTATTGTTTAGCGCTGTTATCTGCCTGCTTCCTGTTGTTATGCTCTGTTTCTGTTCTATTTGGTTGTATTCTGTCGCTTTCTAGCGTTTACAAGCCGTTATCTGCTTGCTTTCTGTCGTTTTGCGTTAGTTTTGACTCTATTCGGTTGTATTTGGTCGTTTTGTACCATTTACAGTTGTTATCTGCTTGATTTCTGTTGTTCTTAGCTGCTTGCTGTCCTTTTCTTGTTGTATTCGGCTGAATTTAGTCGTTTTCTATTGTTTAGCGCCGTTATCTGCCTGCTTTCTGTTGTTATGCTCTGTTTTTCTGTTCTATTTGGTTGTATTCGGTCGTTTTCTACCATTTACAGCCGTTATCTGCTTACTTTCTGTTGTTTTGAGAGCTGTTTTCTGTTATTTTCAGTTGTATTCCGCTGTATTTAGCCGCTTTCTGTTGTTTAGCGCTGTTATCTGCTTACTTTCTGTTGTTTTTTAGCTGCATTTGACTCTATTCGGTCGTATTTGGTCATTTTCTACCGTTTACCAGCTGTTATCTGCCTGCTTTCTGTTGTTTTTTAGCTGTTTTCTACTCATTTTGGTTGTATTCGGCTGTGTTTAGTCGTTCTTCTGCTGTTTCCCCGCTGTTCTCTGCTTGCTTTCTGTCGTTTTGAGTAGTATTGACCCTATTCGGGTTGTATTTGGTCGTTTTCCTACCGTCTACAGTTGTTGTCTGCTTGATTTCTGTTGTTTTTAGCTATTTTCTCTTCTTTTCTTGTTGTATTCGGCTGAATTTAGTCGTTTTCTATTGTTTAGCGCTGTTACCTGCCCGCTTTCTGTTGCTATGCTCTGTTTTCTGTTCTGTTTAGTTGTATGCGGGGCCGTTTTCTACCGTTTGCAGCCGTTATCTGCTTGCTTTCTGTTGTTTTGAGAGCTGTTTTCTGTTATTTTCGGATGTATTCGGCTGTGTTTAGTCGTTTTCTGCTGTTTCGCGCTGCTATCTGCTTGCTTTCTGTCGTTTTGAGTCAGTTTTGGCTCTATTCGGTTGTATTTGGTCGTTTTTCTACCGTTTACAGTTGTCATCTGCTCGATTTCTGTTGTTCTTATCTGTTTTCTGTTCTTTTCTTGTTGTATTCGGCTGAATTTAGTCGTTTTCTATTGTTTAGCGCTTGCTATCTGCCTGCTTTCTGTTGTTATGCTCTGTTTTCTGTTCTATTTGGTTGTATTCGGTCGTTTTTCTATCGTGTACAGCCGTTATCTGCTTCCTTTCTGTTGTTCTAAGAGCTGTTTTCTGTTATTTTCAGTTGTATTCCGCTGCGTTTAGTCGTTTTCTGTTGTCTAGCGCTGTTATCTTCTTACTTTCTGTGGTTTTTAGCCGGATTTGTCTCTATTCGGTTGTATTCGGTCATTTTCTACCGTTTACAGCCGTTATCTGCTTGCTTTCTGTCGTTTTGAGTTAGTTTAGACCCTATTCGGTTGTATTTGGTCGTTTTCTACCGTTTGCAGTGGTTATCTGCTCGATTTCTGTTGTTTTTAGCTGTTTTCTGTTCTTTTCTTGTTGTATTCGGCTGAATATAGTCGTTTTCTATTGTTTTAGAGCGCTTTTATCTGCCTTCTTTCTGTTGTTATGCTCTGTTTTTCTGTTCTATTTGATTGTATTCAGTCGTTTTCTGCCGTTTACAGCCGTTATCTGCTTGCTTTCTGTCGTTTTGAGAGCTGTATTCTGTTATTTTCGGATGTACTCCGGCTGTGTTTAGTCGTTTCTGTTGTTTAGCGCTGTTATCTCCCTGCTTTCTGTTGTTATGCTCTGTTTTCTGTTCTAGTCGGTTGTATTTGGTCGTTTTGTACCGTTTGCAGTTGTTATCTGCTTGATTTCTGTTGTTTTTTAGCTATTTTCTGTTCTTTTCTTGTTGCATTCTGCCTGCTTTCTGTTGTTGTGCTCTGATTTCTGTTCTACTTGTTTGTATTCGGGCGTTTTCTGCCGTTTACAGCCGTTATCTGCTTGCTTTCTGTTGTTTTGAGAGCTGCTTTCCGTTATTTTCGGTTGTATTCCGCTATGTTTAGTCGTTTTCTGTTGTTCAGCGCTGTTATCTGCTTGCTTTCTGCTGTTATGCGCTGTTTCCTGTTCTATTCGGTTGTATTTGGACGCTTCCTATCTTTTGCAGCTGTAATCTGCTCGCTTTCTCGTGTTTTTAGCTGTTTTCTGCTCTTTTCTGTTGTACTCGGCTGTATTTAGTCCGTTTTCTATTGTTTCCCGCCGTTATCTGCTTGCCTTTTGTCGTTTTGAGTTATTTTTGACTCTATTCGGTTGTATTTGGTCGTTCTTCTACCGTTTACGGTTGTTATCTGCTTGATTTCTGTTGTTTTAAGGGCTGTTTGCTGTTATTTTCGGTTGTATTCCGCTGTGTTTAGTCGTTTTCTGTTGTCTAGCGCTGTTATCTGCTTACTTTCTGTCGTTTTTTAGCCGGATTTGGCTCTATTTCGGTTGTATTTGGTCATTTTCTACCGTTTACAGCTGTTATCTGCCTGCTTTCTGTTGTTTTTAGCTGTTTTCTGTTCTTTTCTTGCTGTATTCGGCTGAATTTAGTCGTTTTCTATTGTTTAGCGCGTTTATCTGCCTTCTTTCTGTTGTTATGCTCTGTTTTCTGTTCTATTTGGTTGTATTCTGTCGTTTCTCTACCGTTTACCAGCCGTTATCTGCTTGCTTTCTGTAGTTTTGGGTGCTGTGTTCTGTTATTTTCGGATGTATTCGGCTGTGTTTAGTCGTTTTCTGTTGTTTAGGCGCTGTTATCTGCCTGCTTTCTGTTGTTATGCTCTGTTTTCTGTTCTTACTCGGTTGTATTTGGTCGTTTGGTACCGTTTATAGTTGTTATCTGCTTGATTTCTGTTGTTTTTAGCTGTTTTCTGTTCTTTTCTTGTTGTATTCGGCTGAATTTAGTCATTTTCTATTGTTTAAGCGCTGTTATCTGCCTGCTTTCTGTTGTTATGCTCTGATTTCTGTTCTGCTTGTTTGTACTCGGGGCGTTTTTCTGCCGTTTACAGCCGTTATCTGCTTGCTTTCTGTTGTTTTTGAGAGCTGTTTTCCGTGATTTTCGGTTGTATTCCGCTGTGTTTAGTCGTTTTCTGTTCTTCAGCGCTGTTATCTGCTTGCTTTCTGCTGTTATGCGCTGTTTCCTGTTCTGTTCGGTTGTATTTGGATGCTTCCTATCTTTTGCAGTTGTTATCTGCTCGCTTTCCTCGTGTTTTTAGCTGTTTTCTGCTCTTTTCTGTTGTACTCGGCTGTATTTAGTCGTTTTCTATTGTTTCCCGCTGTTATCTGCTTGCTCTTTGTCGTTTTGAGTTATTCTTGACTCTATTCGGTTGTATTTGGTCGTTTTCTACCGTCTACGGTTGTTATCTGCTTGATTTCTGTTGTTTTAAGAGCTGTTTGCTGTTATTTTCGGTCGTGTTCCGCTGTGTTTAGTCGTTTTCTGTTGTTTAGCGCTGTTATCTGCCCCGCGTTCTGTTGTTATGCTCTGCTTTCTGTTCTATTTAGTTGTATGCGGCCCGTTTTTCTTACGGTTTACAGCCGTCATCTGCTTGCTTTCTGTTGTTCTAAGAGCTGTTTCTGTTATTTTTCGGTTGTATTCCGCTGTGTTTTGTCGTTTTCTGTTGTCTAGCGCTGTTATCTGCTTACTTTCTGTCGTTTTTAGCCGGATTTGGCTCTATTCGGTTGTATTTGGTCATTTTTCTACCGTTTACAGCTGTTATCTGCCTGCTTTCTGTTGTTTTTAGCTGTTTTCTGTTCTTTTCTTGTTGTATTCGGCTGAATTTAGGTCGTTTTCTATTGTTTAAGCGCGTTTTATCTGCCTTCTTTCTGTTGTTATGCTCTGTTTTCTGTTCTACTTGGTTGTATTCTGTCGTTTTTCTACCGTTTACCATCCGTTATCTGCTTGCTTTCTGTAGTTTTGGGTGCTGTATTTCTGTTATTTTCGGATGTATTCGGCTGTGTTTAGTCGTTTTCTGTTGTTTAGCGCTGTTATCTGCCTGCTTTCTGTTGTTATGCTCTGTTTTCTGTTCCGTTCGGTTGTGTTTGTTCATTTTCTACCGTTTACAGCTGTTATCTGCCTGCTTTCTGTTGTTTTTAGCTGTTTTCTATTCATTCTGGTTGTATTCGGCTGTGTTGAGTCGTTTTCTGCTGTTTCCCGCTGTTATCTGCTTGCTTTCTGTCGCTTTGAGTCAGTTTTGGCTCTATTCGGTTGTATTTGGTCGTTTTCTACCGTTTACAGTTGTCATCTGCTCGATTTCTGTTGTTCTTATCTGTTTTCTGTTCTTTTCTTGTTGTATTCGGCTGAATTTAGTCGTTTTCTATTGTTTCGCGCTGCTATCTGCCTGCTTTCTGTTGTTCTAAGAGCTGTTTTCTGTTATTTTCAGTTGTATTCCGCTGCGTTTAGTCGTTTTCTGTTGTCTAGCGCTGTTATCTTCTTACTTTCTGTGGTTTGTTAGCCGGATTTGTCTCTATTCGGTTGTATTCGGTCATTTTCTACCGTTTACAGCCGTTATCTGCTTGCTCTCTGTCGTTTTGAGTTAGTTTAGACCCTATTCGGTTGTATTTGGTCGTTTTCTCTACCGTTTGCAGTTGTTATCTGCTCGATTTCTGTTGTTTTTAGCTGTTTTCTGTTCTTTTCTTGTTGTATTTCGGCTGAATATAGTCGTTTTCTATTGTTTAGAGCGCTTTTATCTGCCTTCTTTCTGTTGTTATGCTCTGTTTTCTGTTCTATTTGATTGTATTCAGTCGTTTTCTGCCGTTTACAGCCGTTATCTGCTTGCTTTCTGTCGTTTTGAGAGCTGTATTCTGTTATTTTCGGATGTACTCGGCTGTGTTTAGTCGTTTTCTGTTGTTTAGGCGCTGTTATCCTCCCTGCTTTCTGTTGTTATGCTCTGTTTTTCTGTTCTAGTCGGTTGTATTTGGTCGTTTTGTACCGTTTGCAGTTGTTATCTGCTTGATTTCTGTTGTTTTTAGCTATTTTCTGTTCTTTTCTTGTTGCATTCTGCCTGCTTTCTGTTGTTATGCTCTGATTTCTGTTCTACTTGTTTGTATTCGGGCGTTTTCTCCTGCCGTTTACAGCCGTTATCTGCTTGCTTTCTGTTGTTTTGAGAGCTGTTTTCCGTTATTTTCGGTTGTATTCCGCTATGTTTAGTCGTTTTCTGTTGTTCAGCGCTGTTATCTGCTTGCTTTCTGCTGTTATGCGCTGTTTCCTGTTCTATTCGGTTGTATTTGGACGCTTCCTATCTTTTGCAGTTGTAATCTGCTCGCTTTCTCGTGTTTTTAGCTGTTTTCTGCTCTTTTCTGTTGTACTCGGCTGTATTTAGTCGTTTTCTATTGTTTCCCGCTGTTATCTGCTTGCCTTTTGTCGTTTTGAGTTATTTTTGACTCTATTCGGTTGTATTTGGTCGTTTTCTACCGTTTACGGTTGTTATCTGCTTGATTTCTGTTGTTTTAAGGGTTGTTTGCTGTTATTTTCGGTTGTATTCCGCTGTGTTTAGTCGTTTTCTGTTGTCTAGCGCTGTTATCTGCTTACTTTCTGTCGTTTTTAGCCGGATTTGGCTCTATTCGGTTGTATTTGGTCATTTTCTACCGTTTACAGCTGTTATCTGCCTGCTTTCTGTTGTTTTTAGCTGTTTTTTGTTCTTTTCTTGCTGTATTCGGCTGAATTTAGTCGTTTTTCTATTGTTTAGCGCGTTTATCTGCCTTCTTTCTGTTGTTATGCTCTGTTTTCTGTTCTATTTGGTTGTATTCTGTCGTTTTTCTTACCGTTTACAGCCGTTATCTGCTTGCTTTCTGTAGTTTTGGGTGCTGTGTTCTGTTATTTTCGGATGTATTCGGCTGTGTTTAGTCGTTTTCTGTTGTTTAGCGCTGTTATCTGCCTGCTTTCTGTTTGTTATGCTCTGTTTTTCTGTTCTACTCGGTTGTATTTGGTCGTTTGGTACCGTTTATAGTTGTTATCTGCTTGATTTCTGTTGTTTTTTAGCTGTTTTCTGTTCTTTTCTTGTTGTATTTTCGGCTGAATTTAGTCATTTTCTATTGTTTAGCGCTGTTATCTGCCTGCTTTCTGTTGTTATGCTCTGATTTCTGTTCTGCTTGTTTGTATTCGCGGCGTTTCTTCTGCCGTTTACAAGCCGTTATCTGCTTGCTTTCTGTTGTTTTGAGAGCTGTTTTCCGTGATTTTTCGGTTGTATTCCGCTGTGTTTTAGTCGTTTTCTGTTCTTCAGCGCTGTTATCTGCTTGCTTTCTGCCGTTATGCGCTGTTTCCTGTTCTGTTCGGTTGTATTTGGATGCTTCCTATCTTTTGCAGTTGTTATCTGCTCGCTTTCTCGTGTTTTTAGCTGTTTTCCTGCTCTTTTCTTTTGTACTCGGCTGTATTTAGTCGTTTTCTATTGTTTCCCGCTGTTATCTGCTTGCTCTTTGTCGTTTTGAGTTATTCTTGACTCTATTCGGTTGTATTTGGTCGTTTTCTACCGTTTACGGTTGTTATCTGCTTGATTTTCTGTTGTTTTAAGAGC
>CATOUR010000576.1:0-50188 GCA_951848785.1 Callosobruchus maculatus
TTTTCTGTTGCTTAGCGCTGTTATCTGCTTACTTTCCGTCGTTTTTAGCTGGATTTGACTCTATTCGGTTGTATTTGGTCATTTTCTACCGTTTACAGCTGTTATCTGCCTGCTTTTTGTTGTTTTTAGCTATTTTCTGTTCTTTTCTTGTTGTATTCGGCTGAATTAGTCGTTTTCTATTGTTTAGCGCTGTTATCTGCCCGCTTTCTGTTGTTATGCTCTGTTTTCTGTTCTATTTGGTTGTATTCGGTCGTTTTCTACCGTTTACAGCCGTTATCTGCTTGCTTTCTGTTATTCTAAGAGCTGTTTTCTGTTACTTTCTGTTGTATTCCGCTGTGTTTAGTGGTTTTCTGTTGTCTAGCGCTGTTATCTGCTTACTTTCTGTCGTTTTTAGCCGGATTTGGCTCTATTCGGTTGTATTTGGTCATTTTCTACCGTTTACAGCTGTTATCTGCCTCCTTTCTGTTGTTTTTAGCTGTTTTCTACTCATTTTGGTTGTATTCGGCTGTGTTTAGTCGTTTTCTGCTGTTTCCCGCTGTTATCTGCTTGCTTTCTGTCGTTTTGAGTTAGTTCTGACCCTATTCGGTCGTATTCAGTCGTTTTCTACCGTTTACAGCCGTTATCTGCTTGCTTTCTGTTGTTTTGAGAGCTGTTTTCCGTTATTTTCGGATGTATTCGGCTGTGTTTTGTCGTTTTCAGTTGTTTAGCGCTGTTATCTGCCTGCTTTCTGTTGTTATGCTCTGTTTTCTGTTCTATTCGGTTGTATTTGGTCGTTTTGTACCGTTTACAGTTGTTATCTGCTTGATTTCTGTTGTTTTTAGCTGTTTTCTGTTCTTTTCTTGTTGTATTCGGCTGAATTTAGTCATTTTCTATTGTTTAGCGCTGTTATCTGCCTGCTTTCTGTTGTTATGCTCTGTTTTCTGTTCTATTTAGTTGTATGCGGCCGTTTCCTACCGTTTACAGCTGTTATCTACTTGCTTTCTGTCGTTTTGAGCCAGTTTTGGCTCTATTCGGTTGTATTTGGTCGTTTTCTATCGTTTACAGTTGTTATCCACTCGATTTCTGTTGTTTTTAGCTGTTTTCTGTTCTTTTCTTGTTGTATTCGGCTGAATTTAGTCGTTTTTTATTGTTTAGCGCTTTTATCTGCCTTCTTTCTGTTGTTATGCTCTGTTTTCTGTTCTATTTGGTTGTATACAGTCGTTTTCTACCGTTTACAGCCGTTATCTGCTTGCTTTCTGTTGTTTTCAGAGCTGTTTTCTGTTATTTTCGGATGTATTCGGCTGTGTTTTGTCGTTTTCTGTTGTTTAGCGCTGTTATCTGCCTGTTGTTATGCTCTGTTTTCTGTTCTATTCGGTTGTATTTGGTCGTTTTGTACCGTTTACAGTTGTTATCTGCTTGATTTCTGTTGTTTTTAGCTGTTTTCTGTTCTTTTCTTGTTGTATTCGGCTGAATTTAGTCATTTTCTACTGTTTAGCGCTGTTATCTGCCTGCTTTCTGTTGTTATGCTCTGTTTTCTGTTCTATTTGCTTGTATTCGGTCGTTTTCTACCGTTTACAGCCGTTATCTGCTTGCTTTCTGTTGTTCTAGGAGCTGTTTTCTGTTATTTTCAGTTGTATTCCGCTGTATTTAGTCGTTTTCTGTTGCTTAGCGCTGTTATCTGCTTACTTTCTGTCGTTTTTAGCTGGATTTGACTCTATTCGGTTGTATTTGGTCATTTTCTACCGTTTACAGCTGTTATCTGCCTGCTTTTTGTTGTTTTTAGCTATTTTCTGTTCTTTTCTTTTTGTATTCGGCTGAATTTAGTCGTTTTCTATATTTTAGCGCTGTTATCTGCCCGCTTTCTGTTGTTATGCTCTGTTTTCTGTTCTATTTGGTTGTTTTCGGTCGTTTTCTACCGTTTACAGCCGTTATCTGCTTGCTTTATGTTGTTCTAAGAGCTGTTTTCTGTTATTTTCAGTTGTATTCCGCTGTGTTTAGTGGTTTTCTGTTGTCTAGCGCTGTTATCTGCTTACTTTCTGTCGTTTTTAGCCGGATTTGGCTCTATTTGGTTGTATTTGGTCATTTTCTACCGTTTACAGCTGTTATCTGCCTGCTTTCTGTTGTTTTTAGCTGTTTTCTACTCATTTTGGTTGTATTCGGCTGTGTTTAGTCGTTTTCTGCTGTTTCCCGCTGTTATCTGCTTGCTTTCTGTCGTTTTGAGTTAGTTCTGACCCTATTCGGTTGTATTTGGTCGTTTTCTATCGTTTACAGTTGTTATCTGCTTGATTTCTGTTGTTTTTAGCTATTTTCTGTTCTTTTCTTGTTGTATTCGGCTGAATTTAGTCGTTTTCTATTGTTTAGCGCTGTTATCTGCTTGCTTTCTGTCGGTTTTGGCTCTATTCGGTTGTATTTGGTCGTTTTCTACCGTTTACAGCCGTTATCTGCTTGCTTTCTGTTGTTTTCAGAGCTGTTTTCTGTTATTTTCGGATGTATTCGGCTGTGTTTTGTCGTTTTCTGTTGTTTAGCGCTGTTATCTGCCTGCCTTCTGTTGTCATGCTCTGTTTTCTGTTCTATTCGGTTGTATTTGGTCGTTTTGTACCGTTTACAGTTAGTATCTGCTTGATTTCTGTTGTTTTTAGCTGTTTTCTGTTCTTTTCTTGTTGTATTCGGCTGAATTTAGTCATTTTCTATTGTTTAGCGCTGTTGTCTGCCTGCTTTCTGTTGTTATGCTCTGTTTTCTGTTTTATTTGGTTGTATTCGGTCGTTTTCTACCGTTTACAGCCGTTATCTGCTTGCTTTGTGTTGTTCTAAGAGCTGTTTTCTGTTATATTCAGTTGTATTTCGCTGTATTTAGTCGTTTTCTGTTGCTTAGCGCTGTTATCTGCTTACTTTCTGTCGTTTTTAGCTGGATTTGACTCTATTCGGTTGTATTTGGTCATTTTCTACCGTTTACAGCTGTTATCTGCCTGCTTTTTGTTGTTTTTAGCTATTTTCTGTTCTTTTCTTTTTGTATTCGGCTGAAATTAGTCGTTTTCTATTGTTTAGCGCTGTTATCTGCCCGCTTTCTGTTGTTATGCTCTGTTTTCTGTTCTATTTGGTAGTACTCGGTCGCTTTCTAGCGTTTACAGCCGTTATCTGCTTGCTTTCTGTCGTTTTGCGTTAGTTTTGACTCTATTCGGTTGTATTTGGTCGTTTTGTACCCTTTACAGTTGTTATCTGCTTGATTTCTGTTGTTTTTAGCTGTTTTCTGTCCTTTTCTTGTTGTATTCGGCTGAATTTAGTCGTTTTCTATTGTTTAGCGCTGTTATCTGCCTGCTTTCTGTTGTTATGCTCTGTTTTCTGTTCTATTCGGTTGTATTTGGTCGTTTTGTACCGTTTACAGTTGTTATCTGCTTGATTTCTGTTGTTTTTAGCTGTTTTCTGTTCTTTTCTTGTTGTATTCGGCTGAATTTAGTCATTTTCTATTGTTTAGCGCTGTTATCTGCCTGCTTTCTGTTGTTATGCTCTGTTTTCTGTTCTATTTAGTTGTATGCGGCCGTTTCCTACCGTTTACAGCTGTTATCTACTTGCTTTCTGTCGTTTTGAGCCAGTTTTGGCTCTATTCGGTTGTATTTGGTCGTTTTCTATCGTTTACAGTTGTTATCCACTCGATTTCTGTTGTTTTTAGCTGTTTTCTGTTCTTTTCTTGTTGTATTCGGCTGAATTTAGTCGTTTTTTATTGTTTAGCGCTTTTATCTGCCTTCTTTCTGTTGTTATGCTCTGTTTTCTGTTCTATTTGGTTGTATTCAGTCGTTTTCTACCGTTTACAGCCATTATCTGCTTGCTTTCTGTTGTTTTCAGAGCTGTTTTCTGTTATTTTCGGATGTATTCGGCTGTGTTTTGTCGTTTTCTGTTGTTTAGCGCTGTTATCTGCCTGTTGTCATGCTCTGTTTTCTGTTCTATTCGGTTGTATTTGGTCGTTTTGTACCGTTTACAGTTAGTATCTGCTTGATTTCTGTTGTTTTTAGCTGTTTTCTGTTCTTTTCTTGTTGTATTCGGCTGAATTTAGTCATTTTCTATTGTTTAGCGCTGTTGTCTGCCTGCTTTCTGTTGTTATGCTCTGTTTTCTGTTCTATTTGCTTGTATTCGGTCGTTTTCTACCGTTTACAGCCGTTATCTGCTTGCTTTCTGTTGTTCTAGGAGCTGTTTTCTGTTATTTTCAGTTGTATTCCGCTGTACTTAGTCGTTTTCTGTTGCTTAGCGCTGTTATCTGCTTACTCTCTGTCGTTTTTAGCTGGATTTGACTCTATTCGGTAGTATTTGGTCGTTTTCTATCGTTTACAGTTGTTATCTGCTTGATTTCTGTTGTTTTTAGCTATTTTCTGTTCTTTTCTTGTTGTATTCGGCTGAATTTAGTCGTTCTCTATTGTTAAGCGCTGTTATCTGCCCGCTTTCTGTTGTTATGCTCTGTTTTCTGTTCTATTTGGTTGTACTCGGTCGCTTTCTAGCGTTTACAGCCGTTATCTGCTTGCTTTCTATCGTTTTGCGTTAGTTTTGACTCTATTCGGTTGTATTTGGTCGTTTTGTACCGTTTACAGTTGTTATCTGCTTGATTTCTGTTGTTTTTAGCTGTTTTCTGTCCTTTTCTTGTTGTACTCGGCTGAATTTAGTCGTTTTCTATTGTTTAGCGCTGTTATCTGCCTGCTTTCTGTTGTTATGCTCTGTTTTCTGTTCTATTTGGTTGTTTTCGGTCGTTTTCTACCGTTTACAGCCGTTATCTGCTTGCTTTATGTTGTTCTAAGAGCTGTTTTCTGTTATTTTCAGTTGTATTCCGCTGTGTTTAGTGGTTTTCTGTTGTCTAGCGCTGTTATCTGCTTACTTTCTGTCGTTTTTAGCCGGATTTGGCTCTATTTGGTTGTATTTGGTCATTTTCTACCGTTTACAGCTGTTATCTGCCTGCTTTCTGTTGTTTTTAGCTGTTTTCTACTCATTTTGGTTGTATTCGGCTGTGTTTAGTCGTTTTCTGCTGTTTCCCGCTGTTATCTGCTTGCTTTCTGTCGTTTTGAGTTAGTTCTGACCCTATTCGGTTGTATTTGGTCGTTTTCTGACGTTTACAGTTGTTATCTGCTTGATTTCTGTTGTTTTTAGCTATTTTCTGTTCTTTTCTTGTTGTATTCGGCTGAATTTTGTCGTTTTCTATTGTTAAGCGCTGTTATCTGCCCGCTTTCTGTTGTTATGCTCTGTTTTCTGTTCTATTTAGTTGTATGCGGCCGTTTTCTACCGTTTACAGCCGTTATCTGCTTGCTTTCTGTTGCTTTGAGAGCTGTTTTCTGTTATTTTCGGATGTGTTCGGCTGTGCTTAGTCGTTTTCTCTTGTTTAGCGCTGTTATCTGCTTCCTTTCTGTCGGTTTTGGCTCTATTCGGTTGTGTTTGGTCGTTTTCTATCGTTTACAGTTGTTATCTACTCGATTTCTGTTGTTTTTAGCTGTTTTCTGTCCTTTTCTTGTTGTATTCGGCTGAAATTAGTCGTTTTTTATTGTTTAGCGCTTTTATCTGCCTTCTTCCTGTTGTTATGCTCTGTTTTCTGTTCTATTTGGTTGTATTCAGTCGTTTTCTACCGTTTACAGCCGTTATCTGCTTGCTTTCTGTTGTTCTGAGAGCTGTTTTCTGTTATTTTCTGATGTATTCGGCTGTGTTTTGTCGTTTTCTGTTGTTTAGCGCTGTTATCTGCCTGCTTTCTGTTGTTATGCTCTGTTTTCTGTTCTATTCGGTTGTATTTGGTCGTTTTGTACCGTTTGCAGTTGTTATCTGCTTGATTTCTGTTGTTTTTAGCTGTTTTCTGTTCTTTTCTTGTTGTATTCGGCTGAATTTAGTCATTTTCTATTGTTTAGCGCTGTTATCTGCCTGCTTTCTGTTGTTATGCTCTGTTTTCTGTTCTATTTGGTTGTATTCGGTCGTTTTCTACCGTTTACAGCCGTTATCTGCTTGCTTTCTGTTGTTCCAGGAGCTGCTTTCTGTTATTTTCAGTTGTATTCCGCTGTATTTAGTCGTTTTCTGTTGCTTAGCGCTGTTATCTGCTTACTTTCCGTCGTTTTTAGCTGGATTTGGCTCTATTCGGTTGTATTTGGTCATTTTCTACCGTTTACAGCTGTTATCTGCCTACTTTCTGTTGTTTTTAGCTGTTTCCTACTCATTTTGGTTGTATTCGGCTGTGTTTAGTCATTTTCTGCTGTTTCCCGCTGTTATCTGCTTGCTTTCTGTCGTTTTGAGTTAGTTCTGACCCTATTCGGCTGTATTTGGTCGTTTTCTATCGTTTACAGTTGTTATCTGCTCGATTTCTGTTGTTTTTAGCTATTTTCTGTTCTTTTCTTGTTGTATTCGGCTGAATTTAGTCGTTTTCTATTGTTTAGCGCTGTTATCTGCCTGCTTTCTGTTGTTATGCTCTGTTTTCTGTTCTATTCGGTTGTATTTGGTCGTTTTGTACCGTTTACAGTTGTTATCTGCTTGATTTCTGTTGTTTTTAGCTGTTTTCTGTTCTTTTCTTGTTGTATTCGGCTGAATTTAGTCATTTTCTATTGTTTAGCGCTGTTATCTGCCTGCTTTCTGTTGTTATGCTCTGTTTTCTGTTCTATTTGGTTGTATTCGGTCGTTTTCTACCGTTTACAGCCGTTATCTGCTTGCTTTCTGTTGTTCTAGGAGCTGTTTTCTGTTATTTTCAGTTGTATTCCGCTGTACTTAGTCGTTTTCTGTTGCTTAGCGCTGTTATCTGCTTACTTTCCGTCGTTTTTAGCTGGATTTGACTCTATTCGGTTGTATTTGGTCATTTTCTACCGTTTACAGCTGTTATCTGCCTGCTTTTTGTTGTTTTTAGCTATTTTCTGTTCTTTTCTTGTTGTATTCGGCTGAATTTAGTCGTTTTCTATTGTTTAGCGCTGTTATCTGCCTGCTTTCTGTTGTTATGCTCTGTTTTCTGTTCTATTTGGTTGTATTCGGTCGTTTTCTACCGTTTACAGCCGTTATCTGCTTGCTTTCTGTTATTCTAGGAGCTGTTTTCTGTTATTTTCAGTTGTATTCCGCTGCATTTAGTCGTTTTCTGTTGCTTAGCGCTGTTATCTGCTTACTTTCCGTCGTTTTTAGCTGGATTTGACTCTATTCGGTTGTATTTGGTCATTATCTACCGTTTACAGCTGTTATCTGCCCGCTTTCTGTTGTTATGCTCTGTTTTCTGTTCTATTTGGTTGTACTCGGTCGCTTTCTAGCGTTTACAGCCGTTATCTGCTTGCTTTCTGTCGTTTTGCGTTAAATTTGACTCTATTCGGTTGTATTTGGTCGTTTTGTACCGTTTACAGTTGTTATCTGCTTGATTTCTGTTGTTTTTAGCTATTTTCTGTTCTTTTCTTGTTGTATTCGGCTGAATTTAGTCGTTTTCTATTGTTATGCGCTGTTGTCTGCCCGCTTTCTGTTGTTATGCTCTGTTTTCTGTTCTATTTAGTTGTATGCGGCCGTTTCCTACCGTTTACAGCCGTTATCTGCTTGCTTTCTGTTGCTTTGAGAGCTGTTTTCTGTTATTTTCGGATGTGTTCGGCTGTGCTTAGTCGTTTTCTCTTGTTTAGCGCTGTTATCTGCTTCCTTTCTGTCGGTTTTGGCTCTATTCGGTTGTATTTGGTCGTTTTCTATCGTTTACAGTTGTTATCTACTCGATTTATGTTGTTTTTAGCTGTTTTCTGTTCTTTTCTTGTTGTATTCGGCTGAATTTAGTCGTTTTTTATAGTTTAGCGCTTTTGTCTGCCTTCTTTCTGTCGTTATGCTCTGTTTTCTGTTCTATTTGGTTGTATTCAGTCGTTTTCTACCGTTTACAGCCGTTATCTGCTTGCTTTCTGTTGTTTTGAGTGCTGTTTTCTGTTATTTTCGGGTGTATTCGGCTGTGTTTTGTCGTTTTCTGTTGTTTAGCGCTGTTATCTGCCTGCTTTCTGTTGTTATGCTCTGTTTTCTGTTCTATTCGGTTGTATTTGGTCGTTTTGTACCGTTTGCAGTTGTTATCTGCTTGATTTCTGTCGTTTTTAGCTGTTTTCTGTTCTTTTCTTGTTGTATTCGGCTGAATTTAGTCATTTTCTATTGTTTAGCGCTGTTATCTGCCTGCTTTCTGTTGTTATGCTCTGTTTTCTGTTCTATTTGGTTGTATTCGGTCGTTTTCTACCGTTTACAGCCGTTATCTGCTTGCTTTCTGTTGTTCTAGGAGCTGCTTTCTGTTATTTTCAGTTGTATTCCGCTGTATTTAGTCGTTTTCTGTTGCTTAGCGCTGTTATCTACTTACTTTCCGTCGTTTTTAGCTGGATTTGACTCTATTCGGTTGTATTTGGTCATTTTCTACCGTTTACAGCTGTTATCTGCCTGCTTTTTGTTCTTTTTAGCTATTTTCTGTTCTTTTCTTGTTGTATTCGGCTGAATTTAGTCGTTTTCCATTGTTTAGCGCTGTTATCTGCCCGCTTTCTGTTGTTATGCTCTGTTTTCTGTTCTATTTGGTTGTACTCGGTCGCTTTCTAGCGTTTACAGCCGTTATCTGCTTGCTTTCTGTCGTTTTGCGTTAGTTTTGACTCTATTCGGTTGTATTTGGTCGTTTTGTACCGTTTACAGTTGTTATCTGCTTGATTTCTGTTGTTCTAAGAGCTGTTTTCTGTTATTTTTGGCCCGTGGTACAAGTGAGGCTAACCCGTGCAAAATCTGCATAACAAGTGAGGACCGCGACCAAGTGAGGACCAATATACGGACCTCACAAGGACTTCGCTTGAAATTTTTGTGGTGAGTTGCGGATATGGTCTTGAGTCAAATTTGAAAATTTCAGCTGGTCCTCATTTTTTTCGTTTTATGGTAAATGTATACATTTTAGTTCACCACTTTGGCACCAGATGGTTTCTCGAGTTTGTATACCGCCACCCCATATACGTTACATACCAGTGCATGCAACAAGTGAGGACCTGAAATTCGGCAACGATGAAATACCGGCAGACTAATGCCTCTCACGATATTTCGCGTTCTCTTTGTGTACTTGATTGTTTAGCTTCCCATATTACACGTTGAGGTCTTTGAGAAAAAAATTAGGTGTTGCGAGTCGTGATTTTGTTCAGAAGTGCCCCATCATGAGGAACTTTTGGAATGATATCTAGGCGGCTTTTATGGCAGAAAAGTTTTAGATTGCAGGTCATCGCTCTATGCATGAAGGGTTTAATTCTTGAAAGGAGTAGGATCTTCGGTATAGCGATTACTAGACAGTTCTGAAATCATGAACCATGCCCTTATGCGAAAGAACTAGCAGGTGTTTCAATTAGTTTAATATCGAGTGATACAATTTTCGTTTGGAATCTAAGATGGTCAATTCAACTGACGTTTTAGATACCGTGTGATATGCCTTTTGAAATTATTAAAGCTCATCTTTGTACAACTGAGAGGCATATTTTAGACTTAGGTAAAAAATGGGAGAGAGTGTCTGGGAGAGTAGAGTGCTATCCGAGTCAAATCGTTCCGAGTTCGTCAGATTTTAACTGCTCCGATAAGCATCCTAAGAGTTTTTGGTCTGGCTTGACCCGATTTTACTCGTTTGATGTCAATCCAGCTTCAGCTTTAAAAATGCGATAACTTATAAAATACTTTTCTTTTCAAACATTCCAACAAAATATGTGAATTCCTCTCAGAGTACATGTTATTATGTGATAGATGCAATACAGGGTGGGCCAATAGTGAGTAGACGGAGGATTGTTGACGAAGGATATTCCCAAAATCTGATAGTTGATCATGGTAGGGCCCATGAAGGCTATAACGTTAAAATACTTTCACTCAAACTTTAACGTTTATATAGGCTGATTATCAAACTAACATTTTTTAATAGAACTGCCTATATATTATTGCATATTTGAATTGCTTAGTGAATTCTAGTGTGACTTCATGTATATAATATGAAACTTTAAACAGACCGTTTAGGCGCAAATCACTTTTTTTTTGGTATAAGTAGGTATAAGAAAAGAATTGAATATCGCAGCGATCATAAAACTTAGAAGGCCGTGACTTTGCGGTGTGACTAAGCATGAAATGTGTCATCTTAGCTCATACGATCAAATTTGAATTCTTTTTGTACTTGGAGAAATCAGTAGAATAATTAAGGAGATTTCAGTCACAGGCACCTTGATTATTTCAAATGGGGATGCCTAATTTTTCTTATACCATCGAATCTAAAACCTGATAACCTTTCCAACAATGTAGGATTGTTGGAATCGATCTTTTTTAGTTTTCATTTTATTTCAAATTTTAAGTCAAATCGGTGTTTTACACTTTCCCAACTTATAAGCCATCTAGCAGTCCATAAAAAATAAACAAAAACCTGTCCAGATGGAAGAAACCAACTAACTTGGCATTAAAACGCAAACTAGATTAATGAGGCAAGATTATAAAAATTTCTTACAAGATATCAGCTCTAACCAGAAACGACAGCGGCAACAAGAAGGCTTACTTTTCACAGCCTATTAGCTATACCCAAATACCCAAAATCAGTAAAAGAATTAAATAAAAGACAAAATACCAGCGATTGTTACTGGCAGGAGAGTATCTATATTTTCAGAATAAATTTTCACATTTAGTACCATGAAATAGCCGTAAGTCAAAAGTGATGATGCCTTTGACTCGAGCCCTTCAAATTCTTCACTGGTACTTCTACTTATTAGCAAAATCGCAAAAAATGAAAACTGAATTGCAGTATGTTATATGATAAAACATTATTTACTTGGTAGGAGCATACATGAAATAAACACAGTTACAACATGGAGTAATAAAAAAATCTAACAATCACATCAACAGATGCTCAGAGTGCTCCAGTTAGAGATATCTTTACTTTTGACTTAACAGAAATGACTACTTTTCTATCCCATTAAATGTGAAATTTCATTCTGACGATGCTAAACTGTCAGCAACAATCATTGGTAGTTTTTTTTTTGTTTCAATATATTTAATCGTTTTTTGTTATCAAGCTCTAGTAGATCTCAATAGCTGGTAGGCTGTGGAAAAATAACACTTCTGTCATACGCCAGCTGCTCATTGTCATTAGATTTCTTACCGCTGTTGTTAGTTATTATGTGTTGTAAGGAATTTTCGTAATTATCCCCCGTTGCTCTAGTTTGTGTCTTTCTACTAAGTTAGTTGGCTTCTTCTATCTTAACGGGCTTTTGTTTGTTTTTCATGACTTGCTAGATTTCTTATAAGTAGGAAAACTGAAAAACACTGATTTGACTGAAAATTTTAAATAAAATGGAAACTAAAAGGATTGAGATCGAGGTAATCAAATTCTGCATTTGATTCTGTAAACAAAAATGGGTATTCTTATTTGAACAAATCAAGTTCTCTGTATTGAAGTTTCCTTAATTAATCTACTGATTTCAAGTACAAAAAAAATCAAATTTAACCGTCTGACCTAAGGTGACGCATCTCATGCTCAGTCGTGCCGCAATGTCACGGCCTTCTAAGATTTATAATCACTGCGATATTTAAATTTTTTCTGATACCTACTTATACCAAGAATGCTGATTTGTGCCTAAACGGTTCGTTAAAGTTATATATAAGATACATTGAGTCACACTAGGATTCACCAAGGAATTCAAATATGCAATAATGTATAGGGAGTCGCCTTCAAAAAAATGTAAGTTTGATATGAACCACCCTGTATAAACATCAAAATTTAAGTGAAAATATTTAACGTTATATCACTCAAAGGTCCCTACCATGACCAAGTTACAGATTTTTTAAATATGTTTTAGTAAGTCAACAATCCTCCGTCTGCTCACTATTGGCCCACCCTGTATATGTGAATGAACGTATCAAATGTCTCCTGGGTCAGTAACCGCATGAGTTGAAAAAGTATATAATTTTATTTTTAGGCCAATGGAGCGTATTTTATGTTTACAACAAATTTTCAAGGTTTCCCCCCTTCCCACCTTCCCAATTTCAGCCCCTCCCAAAAATGGTAGATGATTAACTCATAAAACGCTCAAAACGAAGTCTGAGGGGATTTGCCTTTCACTACGCCAACGCACAGCTTTTCATGAAATGAAGCTTTACCTGGTACTACCCAGCAGCATGCCGCTTTTCAAATCTCGTTTACTTAAAAAACGCAACTTAGGCACACCTAAACCATATGACCAACTCTGTTTAATTAAAATGAGCTGTTCATTTAGATCGATAAAAAAATACTCGGGTGGTCCTCACTTTGTCGTGTATATCACCCGGTCCTCGTTTATCAGTTCTAATAGTATGAACAGGTATACACTGCACACATGACGTGAAAAAATATAGGGTGTCTCATTTAAAAAAATGCATTGTTTGCATCACCACGTAATTTATTGGGCCTGCGGGTGTTGGCCTATTCATACATGACGCAGTACACTGCGTTAATAAACTTCCCCTAACATGACCTTTTCACGGTAGCCGCGGTACTCTGGTAGTTTGGTATTTAGGCTCTGCTTATGCGATCTGCTCAGTGGAGAAAAACAGGTCTTTTCTCTAAGGGTAAGTATTCAGATATGCAGATTGCGTCTATCGCTTCCATCAGTCAGTTTTTTCACAGTACCTACTGATAATAATAATCTGGTGGTATTTCACCTTACTTTTTAAATAATTATTTAACCGGGAGATATCAATTGTATTATATTTACCTACCTATATGAAAATTTGTGAAAAAAGTTTGAGTCCTTTGCGGCCGCCACTAGCCCTCGCGCATTCCTCCTACTCGTATAAAGATACATATGTATACTTATGTGCAGAGTGCAGCTGCGGCTTCAATAATCTCTGGTAGGATTTTTGTGTATTTTTTATTTAAGCTTTTGTGCGCCCCCTTTCAAAAATTCAGGAACCGCTGCTGTTCCACAGTTTAAAAAACATTCTCTGCCCACCTTTAAAGCTGAACTTCAGTAGTATTTAGTTGTTACATCGATTTTGCTAGTAGAAACGGCAGTTCTACGTGAACAGCAGATGTGTAGTCACCGAGGTATCAAGCCTTCAGATTACGTTACTAAGGACAAATTTTCATTTGATTTTATTTGTCAAGGAATAGGTAGGTATAAGGTAGGCACAGACAAGGTCTCAAAGTAACAGATTTATTTGGAACTTGTCGGCAGATGTTTCGTAATATCTGTTTCAGATGTCACTGACAGCGAATTAATCGACACATCATGATACTTGAAAATCTTATAGTAAATAGAAGTCTATAATCGACCTTATGGATCGATTTACCTGGAGTCTCGTTTTAGGACGCTGTGCAGATAAATAACATTCACCGCAGCGGTAGTATTTCATCTAGACTAATCGAACAGGAGGACCAATGAATGGTAGCTTAGACAGAATAAGAAATCAGCAAGTATATCTCTGTACTAATAGGAGAGAACAAGTGATCATCCGTACAAAACGATCTGACCATCTTAGTATTTAAAAAATAGTTGCACTTTTTCCACATTCTCTGTATATCTCTACGATTAGAACAAATATGCGAGGACCGGTAATGTACAACCGAGGTCCACATGCATATTAATCGATCGATACTACCCTACCATCTGAAATGCCTTTCGCGCCTTTTTATGACCTCTGCTTCTTTTTAGTTAATTTTATTTCCCACACCGATAGGAAATTGTGATAGGTATTGTGATCGCGAAAATTTTCGATTTTGAGGTAATACGCTTTTTTGGGCGTTTTATGATGTCTATATAACGTCGGTTTGTCTGTCTTTGCGTGTTTTTCTAGACTAGTCATATCAGTAGCCATGGATTGTGATAAAATTTGGGTACCGGTATCCTATGGGGTCCTAGTAGGTATTGCTCCTATAATTTTAAAAATCGGTGCATTGGCAGCGGAGTAATTTGCAAAAAAACAAAAAGAATTGAATATTCCTCAAACCTCGTTTTTGAGCGTTTTAGGATTTCCTGATAATTTTCTACTTTTTTCGGGTGAGAGTGTGATTGGGGTCGCTGGGGGGGGTGAGGCGGGGCAAAAATATAAAAATAACTCAAACTTCGTTTTTAGGCGATTTGGGTGTTCCTGGTCGTTTCGTTTTGTCCAGTTGAAGCTCGCAGAATAAAACCAGTGTCGATCTAGTTCCTACGGAGAGGAGCATCAAGAAGCTATTTACTAGAGTTTTTGTGTTGGATGTTTTTTGAGGGCAGGAGGGTGATGATTTGGTTGCAAGGGGATCTCAGACTACAGCTTAATGCAAAGGGAAAATAATAAACTGATATCACTTTAATGTGTGGGAAGTACTAAGTCAGTCAATTATCGTTCATATTGATTGAACCTCATATATAACTGTACAGTACAAATTCCCGAATTCATAAATGTTGTAATGTTGTACCCCTGTCAAGCATCTACCCTTATCTAACAGTATATTCTCGTTACAGATTTGTTGCCTTTCTAGCTAACTTTATTGTATCACAGACATAGACACGTTTTATGACGCCAAATGCCAATCGAAAGTGCAGTCAACTGATTCGCGCGTTAAATTAAATCAATTTTCGAATTACGCGTCTACAAATATTGAATAATTCCCAAAACATGGCCAGATATTAAAAAAATAGAAGTCAAGTTTATTGATTCAGTTCTTCGCAGGAATACTTGTTTTTCATAACGAAGGGCGATACCATTTTCAACATCAGCGATTTAGCAATTACGACTGTGAAGCAGAGTGAGTCATGTCCTATTTCAGTTGGTCCGATTAAAAAGTCTTGCTCCTGTAGTCGCAGTGCCTATAAGTTTGAGAACCCCTAGACTAGTCAATAGACGTTCAAAATAGATCCGTTGAACTAAGTTACCTGAATTCGCCGTTATTGACATGTTCAGATAATTAGCAAAATTTAGGTAATTAGAGGGGTCGTATTTTTCGCTATATGTGCCACGCGGTATTTACATCCCTATAACAGTCGAATTTTAATAGAGGTCTTATCTAAGAAACCAAATTACCTACATCGCTGAAAAGGTTAATTTTACATTTAGTTGCATTTATTTTCACTTAGCTGAAATCCGTAGTAGCACATGTTAATGAATATTATTTTACTGCATGAAAGCTGAATTAGTATATATCTATACGAATAGGAGGAATAAGTGAGGACCGCTGGCGGTGGTGAATCACTCGTACATATTAGTATTGTTAAGCTAATTTCGACTTTTCTGCATGTCATGTTTACAGTATTTACGTGTTTATGCTATTAGAACTGATAAACGAGGACCGGCTGGTGTACACGACAAACTGAGAACCACCTGAGTATTTTTTGTAAACGTCTTTCCTGCTCTTCTCATGTAAACGACAACTGCATTAAAACCAAATCGGCCGCATAACGAATACATCACATGAAAGTCACCTGTGCGCATGCCGAAAGTTGCGTTTTTAAGAGGACGATATTTTTATACATAGCATCATGGTGCTGGGTAGTAATAGGTAAAAATAGAGTCAAGTTGAATGACTCAGTACTTTCCACACATAATGATGATACCATTTTATTATTTCCCATTGCATGAAGCTGTAGTCTAAAATCCCCTTGCAACAAAATTATCGCCCATCCGCCTCCAAAAACAACATCCAACACAAAAACCCTCGTAAATAGTTTCTTGCATCTCCCTTCTTAGGAACTAGGGCGCCACAGTTTTTTTCTACTTGCTTGAACTGGTCAATGCGAAACGATCAAGAGCCTCCAACCCGTCTAAAAACGAAGTTTGGGCTGATTTTATGTTTTTGGTTTTTTGATTATTGCTGCGCCGCCTCTGACATGGTTTTTCAAAAACAGAGTCGTTTTCCATTCTCGCAGCGGTAATAAATTCTGTGTCAAAATGTTATTAAAATCAATTCAATAATTTTAGCTTTACGCGATATACATAGAACGAAATAAAGCAAAAATCGTATGTGCAGGTCACAAAATTGGTTTCTGTAATAGGCAAGCCAATGTTCGGATGGACCTAAAAAAGTGCAATATGCCGCTAGGTATTTCTTCTACAAGTCAATAGACGGACTATTATGAATACAACAAATTTTTCAGTTTTACTACCCCCCACCTCCCAACCGCCTCGATTTCACCCCACCCAAAAAAAAAAATTGAAAATGATCAGGAACCCGTAAAATGCCTAAAAACAAAGTTTGAGCTGTTTTCATATTTTTAGTTTTTTTATTATTGCTATGCCGCCACTGACACTATTTTTCCAAAACATACGCGTTTTTCATCCTCGCCTTGGGATTAATACTATGTCAAAATTTCATTAAAATCAATTGAATAATTTTCACGTTACGCGATACCGAACGATCTAAAACAATACTCGTATGTGTACATCATAAATTCTGATGAACATCAAGTCAGTAATTTCAACATTATAAAATACAGAACGATCTATTATGTATACAAGTTTGGGGCATATTTGACATATTTCGTTTTTTCTAATTATTCCGCCCCCCGTATAACGATTTTCAAAATTATAGGAACATTACTTACTACGACCCCACAGCATAACGCTGCCCAAATTTCATCACAATCCATGCAGCGGTTATTGAGATTACGAGGGTAGAAAAACGCGACAGACAGACAGACCGACAGACAGACCGACCGACCGACAGACCGACAGTCAGACAGACCGACGGAAATGAGTGACGTGGATTTTCGTTATGTACACGTCATAAAACGCCCAAAAAGCGTATTATCTCAAAATCGAAAATTTTCGCGATCACAATACTCCCCTCACCTATCCGTGTGGCAAGTAAAAATTCATTTTATAAAAAGCTTCGCGTTGGAGTAGTGAGAGACAAAACCCCCCAGACTTATTTTTATAAGTTACCAATCATCTACCGTCTTTGGGAGGGGATGAAATTGGGAAGGTGGGGATGGGGGAGTCGAAATCTCGAAAATTTGTTGTAAACATAAAATACCCTCGATTGCCCTAAAAAATATGAAAATCTTTTCCGACTTATCCGAATACTGACCTAGAAGACATTTGATACGTTTATTTACCTATACAGGGTGGGCCAACACTGGACGGACGGAGGATTGTTGACCTACTAAAACATACTTAAAAAGTCTGTCATTTGGTGGGGGGTGGGAACCCTTGACTGCTATAACGTTAAAATATTTGCACTGAAATTTTTAAGTTTATACAGGGTGATTCATAATAAAATTACATTTTTTAAATCAATGGAATATATTATTGCATATTTGGATTGCTTGGTAAAATCTAGTTTGACCCTATGTATTTTATACGGAACCTTAAATGAAATGAAATGAAATGACTTGGTATAAGTAGGTATCAGAAAAAAATTGAGTATCACAGTGATTACTAATCTTAGAAGGCCATGACTTTTCGGTACGGCTAAGCATAAGGTGCGTCAGACGGTTAAATTTGAAATCTTTTTGAACTTGGAAAAATCAGTAGATTAATTAAAGAAACTTCAGTCATAGATAATTTGATTTTTTTCCCTATATCAAATTTTAACACAGTTCTTATCTAAGAAACCAAATTACCTACATCCCTGCAAAGGTTAATTTTACATTCCGTTGTATTTATTTTCACTCAAATGAAATCCGTAGTAGCACATATTAATGAATGTTATTTTGCTGCATGAACGTTGAATTAGTATACCTCTATACGAATAGGTGGAATAAGTGAGGACCGGTAGGCGGTGATGAATCACTCGAAGATATTAGTATTGTTAAGCAAATTTCGCCTTTTCTACATGTCATGTATAATATACAGTGTTTACGTGTTTATACTATTAGAAGTGATAAACGAGGACCACCTGAGTATTTTTTGTAAGCGTCTTTCTTGCCCTTTTACTATTATTGTTCTTCAAGCAGGTATATTTTCGGATCGATCTGAAATTCATGTAACCGTCAACCGTACTGAACCCGAATCGGCCGCAAAACGCACATACAGGGTGAGTCAAGCTCAACGCCTCGGACTCTTGTGACCAAACGGTACCACTTTTCGAAAAATCGACTTTGCGGGTGTATGTAGGTCGAGTTGGACTACATTTTAAAAATAATGACTTTTATACAGGGTGTCTAATAAAAGCGTGACATATCAAAGTTATGTTTTTAAATGGAATACCCTATACATTATTGCATATTCAGGTTCCAGTGCATTTTAGTGTGACTTTATGTATCACACATAGGACTTTAAGCGAACCGTTTAGGTACAAATCACAATTTTGGGTATAGGTAGACGTCAGAAAAAATTGAATATCGCAGCTATTATAAATCTTAGAGGGCTGTGACTTTGCCGTGTTACTAAGCATGAAATGTGTCAGCTTACGTTAGACGGTCGAGTTCGAGTTACATTTGTACTCGGAGAAATTGGTAGATCAATTAAGTTAACTCAAATCAAACGTAACTTGATTTTTTCGAATGGGAATGCATTTTTTTTTTATACCATCAAATATGCAATTTGATAAGCCTTCTAATGATGTGCGATTGTAAATATCAATCTCTGGTAGTTTTGATTTAATTTCAAATTTTCAGCAAAACCGGTGTTTTTCAATTTTCCTACCTATAAGCAACTTAGCAGGCCATGAAATATAAACAAAAAACTGTTTAGATGGAACAAAATAACTAACTTAGAAGATAGTTACGGACAAACTAAAGTAAAGGGACAAAGTTATAAAAGTGACTTACAGCAAATCAATTCTAACCAGAAATAGCAGACATAACACATCTAAGGTCAAAAAGCTGCTGGAGTACGACAGAAATGGGTATTTTTTACAGCATACCGGCTACTACAATATTCTAAAGATTGACGATTCATAAAACCATTGTGAATTTTGAAATTAAAGGAAATCTACCACGTAATGTTGCTGGCAGCTTAATAGCTTTAGAATAAAATTTCACATTTCATGATTTAAAAAAATAGTAACCGATACCTCTGACCGGAGTTCTGCAAATTTTTCAATACTCATAGGCAAGATTGCCGAAAACGAAGAATAAATTAAAAATCTGCTCAAATTATTAAACATAATTTACCTGGCAGAAAATTAAAATATGATTTGTCAGTATTCCTTTTTTTGTGATCTTGCTAATAGATACTGAAAAATTCAAAGGACGACAGTGAGAGGTATCATTACTTTTGACTTTGACGGAAATGACTACTGTTTTATGCCATTAATTGTGAAATTGCGTTCTGAAGATATTAGACTGACGGCAACGATCGCTGAAAGTTTTGCTTTCATTTCAAAGTGTTTAGTGATTTTGGAAATTTTTAATCTCTAGTACATTGCAGTCGCTAGTAGGCTGTAAAAATTATCCATTTCTGTCGTACTCCAGCTTCTCTTCAACCTTCGACATGTTACCGCCGTTTTTTCTGGTTAGAGTTGATTTGTTGTAGGGAATTTTTATAATCTTGTTCTTTTACTCTAGTTCTGCTGGATCTTTTTGCTAAGTTAGTTGTTTTCTTCCATCTGAATACGATTTTGTTTATATTTCATGGCCTGCTAGTTTGTTTATAGGTAGAGAAATTGAAAGACACTGATTTGATTGAAATCTCGAAATTTAATAAAAACTACCATAGACTGATATTCACAATCTGATATAATTAGAAAGCCTATCAAATTGCACATCTGATCATATACAAAAATTATGCATTCCCTTTGAAAAAATCAAGTTACCTTTGATTGAAGTTTCCTTAATTGATCTATCGATTTGTCCAAGTACAATGTAATTCGAACTCGACCGTCTAACGTAAGCTGATACATTTCATGCTTAGTAACACGGCAAAGTCACAGCCCTCTAAGATTTATAATAGCTGCGATATTCAATTTTTTTCTGACATCTACCTATACCCAAAATTGTGATTTGCACCTAAACGGTTCGCTTAAAAAGTGTGATACATAAAGTCACACTAACATTCACCCAGGAATCTAAATATGCAATAATATACAGGGTGTTCTATTTAAAAAACATAACTTTGATATGTCATGCTTATAGTAGACAGCCTGTATAAAAGTCATTGTTTTTAAAATGTAGCCCAACTCGACCTACATACATTTGCAAAGTCGATTTTTCGAAAAGTAGTATCGTTTGGTCACAAGAGTCCGAGGCGTTGAGCTTGACTCACCATGTGTAACTTTAAAATGACCTGTGCGCATGCTGAAAGTTGGAAATAATATAAAAACGAAATGAATTCTCGATCTAAAAGAATAGTGAAAACTTTAATCAAACAGAGCTGGTCATATAGCTTACAGTATATTCAATCCCAAGGTAGACTCCACATAAACAGTCGCAGGCAGCATTAGCGTGGTTACTGTCCGCTGCCATCTGCGAACACGCCAGCTATAGTCCAGTACAATTATGGAATTTTATATTACTATTTAAAAGAGTTGCCCTATTAATCCATTGCAACTTAAAAGCAGCCAGTTGCCAGTTTGAAATGATCATTTAGGCAATGAACACTTGACATCGCATATTTCGATCTGATTTCCAGTCAGTCTTGGGGGTTTTTACTTGCCGGATTATAACATACAATTCACACATAGTGTATTGGACTATTAGGGACCCTACCGACACGAGCCGATCTCGCACGCCGGCTTGTTTTCATTTGGTCTAGCTTGGCTGTGAATACAGTATAGGTGCACCTACGTTGCATTTTGCATTTTTTAAATGGATGAGATTTGGATAGCAGTATATTGCTGGGTAGTAGTAGGTAAAGCTGCACTTCATGAAAAGCTGGACGTAGGCGTAGTGAAAGATAAAACCCCTCGGCCTTTGTTTCAAGCTTTTTATGAGTTTTCAATTATCTATTATTTTTTAGGAGGGGATGAAATTGGGAAGGTGGGGAGAGAGGGAGATGAAATCTCGAAAAATTGTTGTTAACATAAAGTGCCCTCCATTGCCAGACCTACACGAAAACTGTCCTTGAACACTTACCTACATTCTTTTTTGATACCCATTCATTACACTTAGGGCTGGTTTCACCGCTCTCTGATGGTTTCGGATAGCGTATCTGTCACATAGGTCCATATCATTTATATGACAGATAGGCTTTTGGTCTGTCGGTTTATCTGTCTGTTACACTTAAAACCGGTTTCACCGGTCTCTGATAAGTTTCAGATAGCGTATCTGTCAGATAGGCCCATAATATTTATATGGCATTATCGGACAGATAGGCTATCAGTCTGTCGGTTTATCTGCCTGTTGGCTTCTACCCTCGTAGTCTCAGTAAACTTTGCACGGAGCGATATACTGCGGGATCGTAATAGGTAGTATGCTGCCATAATTTTGAAAATCCGTGCATGGGCGGTGAAGGAATTAGCAAAAAACAAAAAAAAATCAAATATTCCTCAAACTGCGTTTTTAGGATTTTTGGGGGTTCCTAATCATTTTGTACTACAGGATGGATTATGGAGGGCTATGAATAGAGACGGGCATATCGGGTCATTTTTAAGATGCGGATCAGCGGATCTAGAACACCTCAAAGATCCGGAACAGTGATCCGGTTCACGGGTCAGTCGGATCCCGACTAGCGAATGCAATCGTTCACCTTCTATCTTGACCGAAGCACGAGGGAACCGCCCAATCTGGGTACTCGGTGCAGACAGAAATGAGCTAGTACAGCACAGTACACTTCATGTATAATTTATTAATTTGTTTTATCTTTATATCAGATGATATTTATTTTTTTATAAATATGTACCTAGAATATGTATATGTATTAATACTATTCTTTATAAATTTCGATTTGAGTAAATAATTATTCAGTTTTGAGTTTCTCGTATCCTGGCATGTAAAAGGAATTTTTTGTCTCTACTATAAACAGCCACAGCTCATCATACAAGAAAAATATTCATTTATTATTCGCCCTAAAATATCTATCTAAATATTCCTTTAAATTCAGATCCCAGAACATTGACCATTATGGCTATCATGTAGCTTCAGCAGAACACTGAACCGAAAACTGAACATCGCTAATCGTCAGATCGACTGACCGACATATATCGCCGTGGCACGCACCATCCTGCTTTGTGATTCTGAATGAATAAGCGAACAAGCTGCCGGATTTGTGATCCGACTGACCCGTTGAGATTAAATTTAGGATTTGGTTCAGTTAGGTCACCTTAATGATCCGGATGAATGAATCGGATTAGAACCGTTCTACACATCTCTAGCTATGAAAATGAAAAAATTGTTGTATGCTGTCTAAAGCTTATCAAAAAATGGGCAAATATATGGAAATTGTCAATCTTGGGTTAATTCCGCATAGTGATGTAACATTTGATAATTTAATGTAAAATCTAATGCTAAAAGTAAATCCATTACACACACATGCAGACCTACACGCAAACACACTGACCTGTGAGAGAAAGACCTAATACACTTTTTTACGTCCATCCTAACAGTGCCTTGCGTATTGCAGAAAACAAGGGACTTCGAATACCAGTTTTGCTTTAGATCGTTCTGTATTGGGTGGAAACTTCTGTTTGATTTTAATGAAATTTTAACATAGTATTATTACTGTGTCGAGAAGGAAGTGCGTATGGTTTTTAGAAATCGTATCAGTGGCGGCGCAGCAATAATGAAAAAACTAAAAATATAAAAACATCTCAAACATCGTTTTTAGGCGTTTGAGACGTGACTGATCATTTTCTACTTTTTTTGGTAAGGGAGAAATTGGGATCGTTGGGGGGGTGAGGGGTTGTAAAACTGAAAAGCTTATTGTATTCATAATAGGCTCTCCATTGACCTGTGACACTTTTTGAGATCCATCCGAACATTGTCTAGCCTATTGCAGAAACCAAGAATTTTCTGATGTATATGTAATAATGGCATTGCTCTAGATCGTTCTGTATTCTATAGCGTGGAAAATATTGAACTGATATTGACGAAACCTCGACACAGTATTAGTAGCACGTACTATAAGCTTAGCGAGGAGGGCAAACGCGTTTGTCTTTTAATTGAAAACCCCAGTTTTCTGTTATATACATAAGGGTATTGCTTTAAACAGCTCTGTACTATATAACACAGTGTTATTTCCGTTGCAAGGTTGGAAAGCGCGTAAGGTTTTTAGAAATTGTGTCAGTAGCGGTGCAGTGTGTATTTGGTTGCAAAAGGATCTCACATTATAGCTTCACGGTATGGGAAAACAATAAACTGGTATTACCGCAATCTGTGGGAAGTACTAACTCACTCAACTTGACTTAATTTTTTGTTCATAAATCCGCCATCACAAAGATGATATTTCAAAAGCATGCACCTTGTTCGACCCCGCCCTGGTAATAATAATCTGTCAAAGCTTTATTGCTAATGTTAGATACACACGTTAGATAAAAACCTTGAGTCCTCAAACTATGTAAAGGCAAGACAAGTACAGAACATTACAACGACCAAGTTTATTCAGTATCACGGAAAGTCCATTACCCAAATCTTAGCACCTTACTAAAAGAAAAAATATGAATCAGATCTTCTTAAAATTCACACAAAAATAACAAAAGCAAAGTCTATTCGCCTATAAATGGAAAAACAATGTAGTTACAAAGATCTATATAACACTGATTCTAAATCAATTATTTGGAGGATTCATGACCATATGTCTATGGGAGCAGAACATGATGTCAAAACATTTGTAAATTCGCACATCATTGAAGTCCATCAGGTCACACGTTATAACAACAGGGTAGTTGAAATTTAAAAAAACACCTATTCAGTAAAAGTCGTAGAACGGCTTATATCGCGGTGTCATTTTGGCAACACAGCTATGACCTCGCTTGGTGCGTAGTATACCGATTTCGGACCTCCGTTGTTCTCTGGGATAAAAAGCGGGTATATCGTGGCTCACTTAATTCTTTCATTGAAAGGTCCTCACTTGTCTCGATATACACGTATCAATTTTCTCATCGGTAAAATAGCTTTCATGTGTATATTTGAATGTTTCTTATCAAATGGCACATCTTCGTAGTATCTATCATAAAATGATGCCATTATCTCGTTGTCCTCACTTGGTCACCGATATGTATTGTCCTCACTTGGTGCGCCAGCCAAGTATATATATTTTCAGTTGTATTCCGCTGTGTTTAGTGGTTTTCTGTTGTCTAGCGCTGTTATCTGCTTACTTTCTGTCGTTTTTAGCCGGATTTGGCTCTATTCGGTTGTATTTGGTCATTTTCTACCGTTTACAGCTGTTATCTGCCTACTTTCTGTTGTTTTTAGCTGTTTCCTACTCATTTTGGTTGTATTCGGCTGTGTTTAGTCGTTTTCTGCTGTCTCCCGCTGTTATCTGCTTGCTTTCTGTCGTTTTGAGTTAGTTCTGACCCTATTCGGTTGTATTTGGTCGTTTTCTATTGTTTACAGTTGTTATTTGCTTGATTTCTGTTGTTTTTAGCTGTTTTCTGTTCTTTTCTTGTTGAATTCGGCTGAATTTAGTCGTTTTTTATTGTTTAGCGCTTTTATCTGCCTTCTTTCTGTTGTTATGCTCTGTTTTCTGTTCTATTTGGTTGTATTCAGTCGTTTTCTACCGTTTACAGCCGTTATCTGCTTGCTTTCTGTTGTTTTGAGAGCTGTTTTCTGTTATTTTCGGATGTATTCGGCTGTGTTTTGTCGTTTTCTGTTGTTTAGCGCTGTTATCTGCCTGCTTTCTGTTGTTATGCTCTGTTTTATTTGGTTGTATTCGGTCGTTTTCTACCGTTTATAGCCGTTATCTGCTTGCTTTCTGTTGTTCTAGGAGCTATTTTCTGTTATTTTCAGTTGTATTCCGCTTTATTTAGTCGTTTTCTGTTGCATAGCGCTGTTATCTGCTTACTTTCTGTCGTTTTTAGCTGGATTTGACTCTATTCGGTTGTATTTGGTCATTTTCTACCGTTTACAGCTGTTATCTGCCTGCTTTTTGTTGTTTTTAGCTATTTTCTGTTCTTTTCTTGTTGTATTCGGCTGAATTTAGTCGTTTTCTATTGTTTAGCGCTGTTATCTGCCCGCTTTCTGTTGTTATGCTCTGTTTTCTGTTCTATTTGGTTGTACTCGGTCGCTTTCTATCGTTTACAGCCGTTATCTGCTTGCTTTCTGTCGTTTTGCGTTAGTTTTGACTCTATTCGGTTGTATTTGGTCGTTTTGTACCGTTTACAGTTGTTATCTGCTTGATTTCTGTTGTTTTTAGCTGTTTTCTGTCCTTTTCTTGTTGTATTCGGCTGAATTTAGTCGTTTCCTATTGTTTAGCGCTGTTATCTGCCTGCTTTCTGTCGTTTTGAGTTAGTTCTGACCCTATTTGGTTGTATTTGGTCGTTTTCTATCGTTTACAGTTGTTATCTGCTTGATTTCTGTTGTTTTTAGCTATTTTCTGTTCTTTTCTTGTTGTATTCGGCTGAATTTAGTCGTTTTCTATTGTTTAGCGCTGTTATCTGCCCGCTTTCTGTTGTTATGCTCTGTTTTCTGTTCTATTCAGTTGTATGCGGCCGTTTCCTACCGTTTACAGCCGTTATCTGCTTGCTTTCTGTTGCTTTGAGAGCTGTTTTCTGTTATTTTCGGATGTATTCAGCTGTGCTTAGTCGTTTTCTCTTGTTTAGCGCTGTTATCTGCTTGCTTTCTGTCGGTTTTGGCCCTATTCGGTTGTATTTGGTCGTTTTCTATCGTTTACAGTTGTTATCTACCCGATTTCTTTTGTTTTTAGCCGTTTTCTGTTCTTTTCTTGTTGTATTCGGCTGAATTTAGTCGTTTTTTATGGTTTAACGCTTTTATCTGCCTTCTTTCAGTTGTTGTGCTCTGTTTTCTGTTCTATTTGGATGTATTTAGTCGTTTTCTACCGTTTACAGCCGTTATCTGCTTGCTTTCTGTTGTTTTGAGAGCTGTTTTCTGTTATTTTCGGATGTATTCGGCTGTGTTTTGTCGTTTTCTGTTGTTTAGCGCTGTTATCTGCCTGCTTTCTGTTGTTATGCTCTGTTTTCTGTTCTATTCGGTTGTATTTGGTCGTTTTGTACCGTTTGCAGTTGTTATCTGCTTGATTTCTGTTGTTTTTAGCTGTTTTCTGTTCTTTTCTTGTTGTATTCGGCTGAATTTAGTCATTTTCTATTGTTTAGCGCTGTTATCTGCCTGCTTTCTGTTGTTATGCTCTGTTTTATTTGGTTGTATTCGGTCGTTTTCTACCGTTTACAGCCGTTATCTGCTTGCTTTCTGTTGTTCTAGGAGCTGTTTTCTGTTATTTTCAGTTGTATTCCGCTGTATTTAGTCGTTTTCTGTTGCTTAGCGCTGTTACCTGCTTACTTTCTGTCGTTTTTAGCTGGATTTGACTCTATTCGGTCGTATTTGGTCATTTTCTACCGTTTACAGCTGTTATCTGCCTGCTTTTTGTTGTTTTTAGCTATTTTCTGTTCTTTTCTTGTTGTATTCGGCTGAATTTAGTCGTTTTCTATTGTTTAGCGCTGTTATCTACCCGCTTTCTGTTGTTATGCTCTGTTTTCTGTTCTATTTGGTTGTACTCGGTCGGTTTCTAGCGTTTGCAGCCGTTATCTGCTTGCTCTCTGTCGTTTTGCGTTAGTTTTGACTCTATTCGGTTGTATTTGGTCGTTTTGTACCGTTTACAGTTGTTATCTGCTTGATTTCTGTTGTTTTTAGCTGTTTTCTGTCCTTTTCTTGTTGTATTCGGCTGTGTTTAGTCGTTTTCTGCTGTTTCCCGCTGTTATCTGCTTGCTTTCTGTCGTTTTGAGTTAGTTCTGACCCTATTTGGCTGTATTTGGTCGTTTTCTATCATTTACAGTTGTTATCTGCTTGATTTCTGTTGTTTTTTAGCTATTTTCTGTTCTTTTCTGTCGTTTTCTATTGTTTAGCGCTGTTATCTGCCCGCTTTCTGTTGTTATGCTCTGTTTTCTGTTTTATTTAGTTGTATGCGGCCATTTCCTACCGTTTACAGCCGTTATCTGCTTGCTTTCTGTCGGCTTTGGCTCTATTCGGTTGTATTTGGTCGTTTTCTATCGTTTACAGTTGTTATCTACCCGATTTCTGTTGTTTTTAGCTGTTTTCTGTCCTTTTCTTGTTGTATTCGGCTGAATTTAGTCGTTTTTATTGCAGCGCGCGAGACTTCATCCGCAGGAGGACAGGAGGAAGGACGATCTCGTCCTAAATCCCCAATCCTGCGGCGAAGACTCTAGGCGGAGGTTTGTCCACGACCTACCTGTCGCGTCCCAATGGCTGATAGGGTACCCCAGGGCCTAAATTTAGAGAAAATGGAAGAAATGGCTCTTTGCGGCGAAAGCCTTGCGGAGCCTTCCTCTTTCCCCTGGGAAGGCAATATGCAAATATTGTCCGCGGATCATGTGGAACTCCAGGGGCATCTTTACCTTTTCACTTTCCACGGAAAGGGATAAAGTAAAATGTTGGGTGTAGCAATCCCTTGAGACCCCAGCTTATCTACCCAGAACGCCGCGGTACTATGATGGTGGTGTTAGAGTGAGGGCGCCCTTCGCCAACTCCTCTATGACCTCCTCTGTTCCGCGTCGGTCTGAGTGGTTCACCTCGCGTGACTTGAGGTGCGGTCCCTGTCTTGCGCGTCGACTCCCCCACTGTTGCCCCGGCTGGGATCTTCCCGGAGTGGTAGCGACGAAAGAAACCAGGGTTGGCACTCCTGGGCCGCCGGTTAGTACAGGAACCCGTCCGGCCTAGCCAGTTTGGAGGGCTGTTCCATCAGCCGGTGTATAATCTCGGGCGTGTAGTAGTGCCAGGTGGCGCCTGGACAAAGGCCCTGCTGCACGTTTCGGGGGGCTTCGTCTGCGGCCGCCGGGTTTTCCCGAGGGGAATGACGGCGGTGGGGGGTCGGCGAGCGGGTGCGGGGGCCGTGCCTTGAGCCTCGCAACAACACACACACACACACACACACCCTCACACACACACACACACCCGCACACACACACCTACACAACAAACCAAACTTGAAAACGTTAAAATGAACATGCAAGCTAGTGAAAAAAAGATTAATGTGCCACCCAAATCACCATCCCCACCCCCATCCCAAGTCGCAATCCCACAACCCCCAATGGAGGACCTTACCTCCACTGTTGAGATGGAGGGCACGGAGGAGCCTATAATTAGCGGGAGCTCCCCCTGTGTCCCTTCAGATAAAGAAGATGACCTCCTGCGGTCACCGGCTGGTGCTGCTGGTCCGACATCTCGGCCTCCACTCTCGAGTGACGAGGAGGGGTTCGTTCCGGCGCACCTACGGGGCAAAGCAAGGAGGAACTGGAAGAGCAGGCAAAGGAAAAAGAAGAGAGCAGCCGGCGCGGTAGCCGTGGGGGCGGAGATGACAAGTACATCTCCAGCCCCGGCAGCCCCCGGTCACTCTAGATGGAACTTCGGTCGACAAAGGGGTCCCGGAAGTACCATCTACATCTCAAGCCGAGGGGGCCATAAGCTGGCTTCCTCTTACAGTAGAGGGCCGGTGAAGAGGGCAGCGGACCGGGCGGCGAATAAGCAGCCCTTCGTGCTGCCAACTGAGCCGGCATTAAAGAGAGGAGATCCTGTGGCCGCGACTCCTCACACCTCTTCGCGGTCCGGGCGGGCGCTTCGCGGGGGTGCAACAAACCCCAGAGTGGCGCCCGGCGGTGCGATAGGGGGGAGAGGAGGATCGAGCAGCGCCCAGGGCAAGACAGGCGGCACCGGTGGGCCTCAAGATCCGCAGCCGCAGGGCGCCCGCGCCCCTAAGGCAGCAGCGGTCGGACGGCCACCGGAAAGTGCCAAGCGATCGCGACAGGACCTGACGACACCGCCGGAGAGGGCGAATAAGAAGGTCAGGGGCGAGTACCCGCCAGCGCAGGGGGCATCGACTTCATCTGGCATATCCCCTCTTTTGAGGGAATCTGCCGGGGGGTCTTTGCGGCCGGCTGCTGGGTCATCGCAACCGACCTCTTACAGCTCTGCAGTCCGTAGAGAGCTACAGGTCGTCGTAAGGTCTGACAGACCTGACGGACTGGTGCTCCCGGACGAGGCGGAGCAAGTTAGGTCCTACGTCGTAGGAAGAGCTCTACAGGCAATGGAGGAAGAGGGAGCCCCTATCCTCCGTTTCCTGAACTCGGGGCTGTATGACACGGGCTGGTTCGTAGTCACAGCCTACGATGAGACATCTCGGGACTGGCTCCTGAACCGACTGCCCCCCCTGGACATTGGAGACCATGTCTTCAGCCCTGTACGGTCTGTGGACGCTCCATGGCCGGTGACGGTGGGCGTCCGGGTCAAGAGTCAGGGACAGCCAAATTTAGAGCGGCTGATTAAGACTCTTAGTCTCCAGAACCCTGATCTCAATATAAGAGATTGGAGGCATCTGGAGACAATGAGCGAGGGAAGGGAGGGTGATCACGTCATCACCTTCTCGATTAGCAAGGAGGAGGCCACGCTGCTAGAACGGGCTGATTGGGCTGGTTGGTCTCTCTTCTACGAGCTCTGCACTGTGGCTGTCCACAGGGTGGCTGCTCGTGGGAGGGGTGCCTGGCAAGGTCCATCTGGTGGCAAGGGCGCCTCCGGAAAGGCAAAATAGGCCGTGCCGATGCTTCCCCAGCATACCGCAGGAACCATGACACAGCTGCGGGTAAGTCAAATTAATCTCCACCGCAGCAACGATGCCGCAGCCGAACTGCTGGCCATTGTTGCTGGAAGGACTAAAGAGATTATATTAATTCAAGAGCCATATTGTTACAGGAAGCAAATACGCGGGTTGGAGGTCAGTACCTTCAGCCTTGTGTCAGCCAACTTAGACTCCCCCAGGGCGGCCATCCTCGCGTCTAGGGACCTGCAGGTGACGCCATTGCCTCAGTTAGGGACCAGAGATGCGGCGGTCGCCGTACTGGAATGCAAGGTTAGTGACACTAGGTTTAAGATAGTCGTAGGCAGCGTGTATCTACCTTACGATATCGCGAGTTTACCCCCGACTACAGACCTAGTTAATATAATAGATTTCGCGAATAGCAATGGACTGCCACTCCTTATTGGAATGGACGCTAATGCGCATCATTTAGTATGGGGTAGCTCAGACATAAACAGTCGAGGCGAAGCCCTATTAGAGTTCATAGCATCTTGTAATTTAGAGATTCTAAACAAAGGCATAGAAGCCACATTCGCGAATCGGATTAGGAAAGAGGTTATCGACATTACGGTAGCCTCGCCGGATCTGGTTCGTTTAGTAACAGACTGGAGAGTAACAGATGATATATCTCTGTCTGATCACAGGATGATTAGATTTGAGATAGATTCAGTACACAGCGACGTAGCCCAATGCCGGAACCCTAGAGCGACCGACTGGGAGACTTACAAAGCCTCCCTGGCTGCGAACCTTAGGGAACCGGCTAGATGGTATAACACAATAGAAGAAGTGGAGCGCGGTGTCTCCAATTTGGAGGAGACTATCCGCACTGCACTTGAGGCATCTTGCCCACTGAGGGCTGTGGCTCCTGGGAGAGTACCCTGGTGGTCTGGGACGTTAAATAAACTCCGAGGGGCCACGAGGAGGGCTCTTAACAGGGCTACAAAGCGAGGCGATGAAGCCTCCTGGGATGCCTTTAGAGAGGCAAGAAGAAAGTATAAAAAAGAGCTACGCAGCAACAAAAGAGCAAGCTGGCGGAACTACTGTGGAGAATTGGAGTCCCTTTCAGACTCCGCCAGACTAATGAAATTGCTCAGCTGCGAGAAGAGACAAACCATTAGTTCATTCAAGAAAGAGGATGGTACATGGACCACATCGGTGGAGGAATCTCTCCAATACCTCCTCGACTCGCATTTCCCGGGAGAGTCCGGCGAACTGTCTCCAGAAGCTGAGTCGGCTCCCTTGATAGGGGACGCCGGCTTGGCCGAGAGGATGATAACCGACGGATCAGTCTCCTGGGCAATAAACGAGTTTAGTCCATTTAAATCAGCCGGACCTGATGGTATATTCCCCGCGCTACTACAAAGAGGTCTAGAAGAGTTGCTGCCACATATCGTGGCAGCTTTCCGGAGCTCGCTAGCGCTAGGATACGTACCGTCGTCCTGGAAAGCAGCAAGAGTAGTGTTCATCCCTAAACCAGGGAAGATCGACTACTCTTTATCAAAGTCTTACAGACCAATCAGTCTTACCTCCTTTCTTATGAAAGCATTGGAGAAGATCGTGGACAGATATTTGATAGAGGAAACGCTCGTCACCTATCCCCTCCATGATAATCAGCATGCCTATAGGCAGGGTCGCTCCACGGAAACGGCACTGCATGCTATAGTAGGAAAAGTAGAAAGAGCCCTCTCTCACAGAGAAGTGGCTCTGGGAGTATTCTTCGACGTACAGGGAGCTTTTGATAAAGCACGAACAGCTAATATATGCACCGCCCTTCAGACCAGGGGTGTTCCACCCACTCTGGTCTGCTGGGTAAGATCAGCACTTCAGAATCGCAAGGCTAGTGCAACATTAGGCGGGGTTCAGCTGGAGGTTGGGGTGAGTGGGGGTTGCCCGCAGGGCAGCTGCCTCTCCCCCCGCCTCTGGTGCCTTGTTATGGATGGCCTCCTTACGAGACTTAGCTCGGCCGGCTTCTACACGCAGGCCTACGCAGACGACGGCCTGGTGTTAGTCTCTGGTAGATTCCTGGGCGTCGTCTGCGATAGGATGCAGATGGCGTGCAGCATTTTGGACAGGTGGTGTGGCGAATCAGGACTCTCAATCAACCCAGTGAAGACTGAGCTGGTCCTATTCACTCACAGGAAGAAGATAGATGATTTTAAAGCCCCAACTCTCCACGGTGTACCGCTGACCCTAACACAGGAGGTCAAGTACCTGGGGGTGTTAATTGATAATAAACTCACATGGGCACAGCATATCGACTATGTGTATAAAAAGTCTATAGCTACCATGTGGCAGTTGCGTCGGGTAGTCGGCAGAACCTGGGGCCTCAAACCCAAGGTTCTAAACTGGCTATATACGGCAGTAGTCAGATCTAGGATCCAGTATGGCTGCTCGGTCTGGTGGCCGAGCGTAGAGAAGGTCTCTGTTAGGCTCAAGCTCGCAAAGATTCAGAGGCTTGCAGCAGTGAGCATAACAGGTGCCATGAGGACAACACCCACTGCTGCCCTGGAGGTACTCTTGGGCTTGCCGCCTCTGCACCTCTGGATAAAGAGGGAGGCGATGTCGGCCTGCCTGAGAATGCGTGACGGGGGAACGTGGGTAGCACGAGAACCATTAGTTGGCCACACCAGAATAGAGCGATTCGCGGAGAGTAATATTCCGATATCGTCATTCAGGGTGGAAAAAGCTAAGGACATCTTAAATTTAGATAATGGATTCTCACTAGTCATCCCGGAAAGAGACGACTGGATGAGAGGGAAAGTCAAGTTTCCGCCCAATAGTCTCGTATGCTTCACTGACGGATCGCTCTTAAAGGAGTCAGGATCCGGGGGAGCGGGCTTCTGTCTGGAGGGTAAAGAAGTGCGGCGGAGCTTCGCTCTGGGAACCTGCACGACTGTCTTCCAGGCGGAAGTGTATGCGATATTGATGGCGGCATACTCGACGGAAGTCGAAAAGTGTTCTGAACAGAGCATATATATATGCTCTGACAGCCAATCGGCTCTGAAAGCGGTGGCAGCTTCGAGGGCCAGATCAGCTCTGGCACAAGAATGCTCTGCCGCCCTTCAGAAGTTGGCAAGACATAAGAAGGTGACCCTACTGTGGGTCCCCGGACATATTGGTATACCGGGTAACGAGAGAGCGGACCGATTAGCTAGGATAGGGGCCAGCAGCCCCTGCATTGGCCCAGAACCTATGCTGGGAATTAGCAGACGCCAGGTCAATGTGGCCCTGGATAACTGGGCCTACAAGGAACTGGCGAAAGCCTGGTTAGAGAGAGACGACTGCAGGCAAGCCAAAAGATTCATAGCAGGCCCTGATAGGGGCCGAACGCAATGGCTTTTGAGTAAAGGCAGAGAGACGCTCAACCTTCTGGTGGGGGTTCTCACTGGCCATTGCCGGCTGAATAGACATCTGTCACTTATGAGAGTGGTAGGGGACCCCATTTGCTCCAGATGCTGGGAGGAGGACGAGACAGCGTTCCACTTCCTGGGCAGATGTGCAGTTTATCGCAACCTTAGGGTGCAGATATTCGGCACGACGGAGTTTGGGGAGGAGCCACTATATTCAGCGAAATGGTCGGACATACTGACTTTCGTCAGGAGGTCTGGCAGGTTCGACAAGGAGCTTTCTAGGGTGTAGAATTTTAGTGTTTTCAGTGATTGGTTCAGTGGGGTTGGCAAAAAGGGCCAAAGGTGGCCTACTTGCCTGGCTTCGCCTCCCCATCACTACTACTACTACTACTACTAGTCGTTTTTATTGTTTAGCGCTTTTATCTGCGTTCTTTCTGTTGCTATGCTCTGTTTTCTGTTCTATTTGGTTGTATTCAGTCGTTTTCTACCGTTTACAGCCGTTATCTGCTTGCTTTCTGTTGTTTTGAGAGCTGTTTTCTGTTATTTCCGGATGTATTCGGCTGTGTTTTGTCGTTTTCTGTTGTTTAGCGCTATTATCTGCCTGCTTTCTGTTGTTATGCTCTGTTTTCTGTTCTATTTGGTTGTATTCGGTCGTTTTCTACCGTTTACAGCCGTTATCTGCTTGCTTTCTGTTGTTCTAGGAGCTGTTTTCTGTTATTTTCAGTTGTATTCCGCTGTATTTAGTCGTTTTCTGTTGCTTAGCGCTGTTATCTGCTTACTTTCTGTCGTTTTTAGCTGGATTTGACTCTATTCGGTTGTATTTGGTCATTTTCTACCGTTTACAGCTGTTATCTGCCTGCTTTTTGTTGTTTTTAGCTATTTTCTGTTCTTTTCTTGTTGTATTCGGCTGAATTTAGTCGTTTTCTATTGTTTAGCGCTGTTATCTGCCCGCTTTCTGTTGTTATGCTCTGTTTTCGGTTCTATTTGGTTGTACTCGGTCGCTTTCTAGCGTTTACAGCCGTTATCTGCTTGCTTTCTGTCGTTTTGCGTTAGTTTTGACTCTATTCGGTTGTATTTGGTCGTTTTGTACCGTTTACAGTTGTTAGCTGCTTGATTTCTGTTGTTTTTAGCTGTTTTCTGTCCTTTTCTTGTTGTATTCGGCTGAATTTAGTCGTTTTCTATTGTTTAGCGCTGTTATCTGCCTGCTTTCTGTTGTTATGCTCTGTTTTCTGTTCTATTCGGTTGTATTTAGTCGTTTTCTACCGTTTACAGCCATTATCTGCTTGCTTTCTGTTGTTTTGAGAGCTGTTTTCTGTTATTTTCGGATGTATTCGGCTGTGTTTAGTCGTTTTTCTGCTGTTTCCCGCTGTTATCTGCTTGCTTTCTGTCGTTTTGAGTTAGTTCTGACCCTATTTCGGTTGTATTTGGTCGTTTTCTATCGTTTACAGTTGTTATCTGCTCGATTTCTGTTGTTTTTAGCTATTTTCTGTTCTTTTCTTGTTGTATTCGGCTGAATTTAGTCGTTTTCTATTGTTTAGCGCTATTATCTGCCCGCTTTCTGTTGCTATGCTCTGTTTTCTGTTCTATTTGGTTGTATTCAGTCGTTTTCTACCGTTTACAGCCGTTATCTGCTTGCTTTCTGTTGTTTTGAGAGCTGTTTTCTGTTATTTCCGAATGTATTCGGCTGTGTTTTGTCGTTTTCTGTTGTTTAGCGCTATCGTCTGCCTGCTTTCTGTTGTTATGCTCTGTTTTCTGTTCTATTTGGTTGTATTCGGTCGTTTTCTACCGTTTACAGCCGTTATCTGCTTGCTTTCTGTTGTTCTAGGAGCTGTTTTCTGTTATTTTCAGTTGTATTCCGCTGTATTTAGTCGTTTTCTGTTGCTTAGCGATGTTATCTGCTTACTTTCGGTCGTTTTTAGCTGGATTTGACTCTATTCGGTTGTATTTGGTCATTTTCTACCGTTTACAGCTGTTATCTGCCTGCTTTTTGTTGTTTTTAGCTTTTTTCTGTTCTTTTCTTGTTGTATTCGGCTGAATTTAGTCGTTTTCTATTGTTGAGCGCTGTTATCTGCCCGCTTTCTGTTGTTATGCTCTGTTTTCTGTTCTATTTAGTTGTATGCGGCTGTTTCCTACCGTTTACAGCCGTTATCTGCTTGCTTTCTGTTGCTTTGAGAGCTTGTTTTCTGTTATTTTCGGATGTGTTCGGCTGGGTGCTTAGTCGTTTTCTCTTGTGTAGCGCTGTTATCTGCTTCCTCTCTGTCGGTTTTGGCTCTATTCGGTTGTATTTGGTCGTTTTCTATCGTTTACAGTTGTTATCTACTCGATTTCTGTTGTTTTTTAGCTGTTTTCTGTTCTTTTCTTGTTGTATTCGGCTGAATTTAGTCGTTTTTTATTGTTTAGCGCTTTTATCTGCCTTCTTTCTGTTGTTATGCTCTGTTTTCTGTTCTACTTGGTTGTATTCAGTCGTTTTCTACCGTTTACAGCCGTTATCTGCTTGCTTTCTGTTGTTTTGAGAGCTGTTTTCTGTTATTTTCGGATGTATTCGGCTGTGTTTTGTCGTTTTCTGTTGTTTAGCGCTGTTATCTGCCTGCTTTCTGTTGTTATGCTCTGTTTTCTGTTCTATTCGGTTGTATTTGGTCGTTTTGTACCGTTTGCAGTTGTTATCTGCTTGATTTCTGTTGTTTTTAGCTGTTTTCTGTTCTTTTCTTGTTGTATTCGGCTGAATTTAGTCGTTTTTTATTGTTTAGCGCTTTTATCTGCCTTCTTTCTGTTGTTATGCTCTGTTTTCTGTTCTATTTGGTTGTATTCAGTCGTTTTCTACCGTTTACAGCCGTTATCTGCTTGCTTTCTGTTGTTTTGAGAGCTGTTTTCTGTTATTTTTCGGATGTATTCGGCTGTGTTTTGTGTCGTCTTCTGTTGTTTAGCGCTGTTATCTGCCTGCTTTCTGTTGTTATGCTCTGTTTTATTTGGTTGTATTCGGTCGTTTTCTACCGTTTATAGCCGTTATCTGCCTGCTTTCTGTTGTTATGCTCTGCTTTCTGCTCTATTTCGTTGTATTCGGTCGTTTTCTACCATTTGCAGCCGTTATCTGCTTGCTTTCTGTTGTTCTAAGAGCTGTTTCCGTTATTTTCAGTTGTACTCCGCTGTGTTTAGTGGTTTTCTGTTGTCTAGCGCTGTTATCTGCTTACTTTCTGTCGTTTTTAGCCGGATTTGGCTCTATTCGGTTGTATTTGGTCATTTTCTACCGTTTACAGCTGTTATCAGCCTGCTTTCTGTTCTTTTTAGCTGTTTTCTACTCATTTTGGTTGTATTCGGCGGTGTTCAGTCGTTTTCTGCTGTTTCCCGCTGTTATCTGCTTGCTTTCTGTCGTTTTGAGTTAGTTCTGACCCTATTCGGTTGTATTTGGTCGTTTTCTATCGTTTACAGTTGTTATCTGCTTGATTTCTGTTGTTTTTAGCTATTTTCTGTTCTTTTCTTGTTGTATTCGGCTGAATTTAGTCGTTTTCTATTGTTTAGCGCTGTTATCTGCCCGCTTTCTGTTGTTATGCTCTGTTTTCTGTTCTATTTAGTTGTATGCGGCCGTTTTCTACCGTTTACAGCCGTTATCTGCTTGCTTTCTGTTGTTCTAAGAGCCGTTTTCTGTTATTCTCAGTTGTATTCCGCTGTGTTTAGTGGTTTTCTGTTGTCTAGCGCTGTTATCTGCTTACTTTCTGTCGTTTTTAGCCGGATTTGGCACTATTCGGTTGTATTTGGTCATTTTCTACCGTTTACAGCTGTTATCTGCCTGCTTTCTGTTGTTTTTAGCTGTTTTTCTACTCATTTTGGTTGTATTCGGCTGTGTTTAGTCGTTTTCTGCTGTTTCCCACTGTTATCTGCTTGCTTTCTGTCGTTTTGAGTTAGTTCTGACCCTATTCGGTTGTATTTGGTCGTTTTCTATCGTTTACAGTTGTTATCTGCTTGATTTCTGTTGTGTTTAGCTATTTTCTCTTCTTTTCTTGTTGTATTCGGCCGAATTTAGTCGTTTTTTATTGTTTAGCGCTTTTATCTGCGTTCTTTCTGTTGCTATGCTCTGTTTTCTGTTCTATTTGGTTGTATTCAGTCGTTTTCTACCGTTTACAGCCGTTATCTGCTTGCTTTCTGTTGCTTTGAGAGCTGTTTTCTGTTATTTCCGGATGTATTCGGCTGTGTTTTGTCGTTTCTGTTGTTTAGCGCTATTATCTGCCTGCTTTCTGTTGTTATGCTCTGTTTTCTGTTCTATTTGGTTGTATTCGGTCGTTTTCTACCGTTTACAGCCGTTATCTGCTTGCTTTCTGTTGTTCTAGGAGCTGTTTTCTGTTATTTTCAGTTGTATTCCGCTGCATTTAGTCGTTTTCTGTTGCTTAGCGCTGTTATCTGCTTACTTTCTGTCGTTTTTAGCTGGATTTGACTCTATTCGGTTGTATTTGGTCATTTTCTACCGTTTACAGCTGTTATCTGCCTGCTTTTTTGTTGTTTTTAGCTATTTTCTGTTCTTTTCTTGTTGTATTCGGCTGAATTTAGTCGTTTTCTATTGTTTAGCGCTGTTATCTGCCCGCTGTCTGTTGTTATGCTCTGTTTTCGGTTCTATTTGGTTGTACTCGGTCGCTTTCTAGCGTTTACAGCCGTTATCTGCTTGCTTTCTGTTGTTTTGAGAGCTGTTTTCTGTTATTTTCGGATGTATTCGGCTGTGCTTAGTCGTTTTCTCTTGTTTAGCGCTGTTATCTGCTTGCTTTCTGTCGGCTTTGGCTCTATTCGGTTGTATTTGGTCGTTTTCTATCGTTTACAGTTGTTATCTACTTGATTTCTGTTGTTTTTAGCTGTTTTCTGTCCTTTTCTTGTTGTATTCGGCTGAATTTAGTCGTTTTTTATTGTTTAGCGCTGTTATCTGCCCGCTTTCTGTTGTTATGCTCTGTTTTCTGTTCTATTTAGTTGTATGCGGCCATTTCCTACCGTTTACAGCCGTTATCTGCTTGCTTTCTGTTGTTTTGAGAGCTGTTTTCTGTTATTTCCGAATGTATTCGGCTGTGTTTTGTCGTTTTCTGTTGTTTAGCGCTATTGTCTGCCTGCTTTCTGTTGTTATGCTCTGTTTTCTGTTCTATTTGGTTGTATTCGGTCGTTTTCTACCGTTTACAGCCGTTATCTGCTTGCTTTCTGTTGTTCTAGGAGCTGTTTTCTGTTATTTTCAGTTGTATTCCGCTGTATTTAGTCGTTTTCTGTTGCTTAGCGATGTTATCTGCTTACTTTCGGTCGTTTTTAGCTGGATTTGACTCTATTCGGTTGTATTTGGTCATTTTCTACCGTTTACAGCTGTTATCTGCCTGTTTTTTGTTGTTTTTAGCTATTTTCTGTTCTTTTCTTGTTGTATTCGGCTGAATTTAGTCGTTTTCTATTGTTGAGCGCTGTTATCTGCCCGCTTTCTGTTGTTATGCTCTGTTTTCTGTTCTATTTAGTTGTATGCGGCTGTTTCCTACCGTTTACAGCCGTTATCTGCTTGCTTTCTGTTGCTTTGAGAGCTGTTTTCTGTTATTTTCGGATGTGTTCGGCTGTGCTTAGTCGTTTTCTCTTGTAGCGCTGTTATCTGCTTCCTTTCTGTCGGTTTTGGCTCTATTCGGTTGTATTTGGTCGTTTTCTATCGTTTACAGTTGTTATCTACTCGATTTCTGTTGTTTTTTAGCTGTTTTCTGTTCTTTTCTTGTTGTATTCGGCTGAATTTAGTCGTTTTTTATTGTTTAGCGCTTTTATCTGCCTTCTTTCTGTTGTTATGCTCTGTTTTCTGTTCTACTTGGTTGTATTCAGTCGTTTTCTACCGTTTACAGCCGTTATCTGCTTGCTTTCTGTTGTTTTGAGAGCTGTTTTCTGTTATTTTCGGATGTATTCGGCTGTGTTTTGTCGTTTTCTGTTGTTTAGCGCTGTTATCTGCCTGCTTTCTGTTGTTATGCTCTGTTTTCTGTTCTATTCGGTTGTATTTGGTCGTTTTGTACCGTTTGCAGTTGTTATCTGCTTGATTTCTGTTGTTTTTAGCTGTTTTCTGTTCTTTTCTTGTTGTATTCGGCTGAATTTAGTCGTTTTTTATTGTTTAGCGCTTTTATCTGCCTTCTTTCTGTTGTTATGCTCTGTTTTCTGTTCTATTTGGTTGTATTCAGTCGTTTTCTACCGTTTACAGCCGTTATCTGCTTGCTTTCTGTTGTTTTGAGAGCTGTTTTCTGTTATTTTCGGATGTATTCGGCTGTGTTTTGTCGTTTTCTGTTGTTTAGCGCTGTTATCTGCCTGCTTTCTGTTGTTATGCTCTGTTTTATTTGGTTGTATTCGGTCGTTTTCTACCGTTTATAGCCGTTATCTGCTTGCTTTCTGTTGTTCTAGGAGCTATTTTCTGTTATTTTCAGTTGTATTCCGCTGTATTTAGTCGTTTTCTGTTGCTTAGCGCTGTTATCTGCTTACTTTCTGTCGTTTTTAGCTGGATTTGACTCTATTCGGTTGTATTTGGTCATTTTCTACCGTTTACAGCTGTTATCTGCCTGCTTTTTGTTGTTTTTAGCTATTTTCTGTTCTTTTCTTGTTGTATTCGGCTGAATTTAGTCGTTTTCTATTGCTTAGCGCTGTTATCTGCCCGCTTTCTGTTGTTATGCTCTGTTTTCTGTTCTATTTGGTTGTACTCGGTCGCTTTCTAGCGTTTACAGCCGTTATCTGCTTGCTCTCTATCGTTTTGCGTTAGTTTTGACTCTATTCGGTTGTATTTGGTCGTTTTGTACCGTTTACAGTTGTTATCTGCTTGATTTCTGTTGTTTTTAGCTGTTTTCTGTCCTTTTCTTGTTGTATTCGGCTGTGTTTAGTCGTTTTCTGCTGTTTCCCGCTGTTATCTGCTTGATTTCTGTCGTTTTGAGTTGGTTCTGATTCTATTTGGTTGTATTTGGTCGTTTTCTATCATTTACAGTTGTTATCTGCTTGATTTCTGTTGTTTTTAGCTATTTTCTGTTCTTTTCTTGTCGTATTCGGCTGAAATTAGTCGTTTTCTATTGTTTAGCGCTGTTATCTGCCCGCTTTCTGTTGTTATGCTCTGTTTTCTGTTCTATTTAGTTGTATGCGGCCATTTCCTACCGTTTACAGCCGTTATCTGCTTGCTTTCTGTTGCTTTGAGAGCTGTTTTCTGTTATTTTCGGATGTATTCGGCTGTGCTTAGTCGTTTTCTCTTGTTTAGCGCTGTTATCTGCTTGCTTTCTGTCGGCTTTGGCTCTATTCGGTTGTATTTGGTCGTTTTCTATCGTTTACAGTTGTTATCTACTTGATTTCTGTTGTTTTTAGCTGTTTTCTGTCCTTTTCTTGTTGTATTCGGCTGAATTTAGTCGTTTTTTATTGTTTAGCGCTTTTATCTGCGTTCTTTCTGTTGCTATGCTCTGTTTTCTGCTCTATTTGGTTGTATTCAGTCGTTTTCTACCGTTTACAGCCGTTATCTGCTTGCTTTCTGTTGCTTTGAGAGCTGTTTTCTGTTATTTCCGGATGTATTCGGCTGTGTTTTGTCGTTTTCTGTTGTTTAGCGCTATTATCTGCCTGCTTTCTGTTGTTATGCTCTGTTTTCTGTTCTATTTGGTTGTATTCGGTCGTTTTCTACCGTTTACAGCCGTTATCTGCTTGCTTTCTGTTGTTCTAGGAGCTGTTTTCTGTTATTTTCAGTTGTATTCCGCTGCATTTAGTCGTTTTCTGTTGCTTAGCGCTGTTATCTGCTTACTTTCTGTCGTTTTTAGCTGGATTTGACTCTATTCGGTTGTATTTGGTCATTTTCTACCGTTTACAGCTGTTATCTGCCTGCTTTTTGTTGTTTTTAGCTATTTTCTGTTCTTTTCTTGTTGTATTCGGCTGAATTTAGTGGTTTTCTATTGTTTAGCGCTGTTATCTGCCCGCTGTCTGTTGTTATGCTCTGTTTTCGGTTCTATTTGGTTGTACTCGGTCGCTTTCTAGCGTTTACAGCCGTTATCTGCTTGCTTTCTGTTGTTTTGAGAGCTGTTTTCTGTTATTTTCGGATGTATTCGGCTGTGCTTAGTCGTTTTCTCTTGTTTAGCGCTGTTATCTGCTTGCTTTCTGTCGGCTTTGGCTCTATTCGGTTGTATTTGGTCGTTTTCTATCGTTTACAGTTGTTATCTACTTGATTTCTGTTGTTTTTAGCTGTTTTCTGTCCTTTTCTTGTTGTATTCGGCTGAATTTAGTCGTTTTTTATTGTTTAGCGCTGTTATCTGCCCGCTTTCTGTTGTTATGCTCTGTTTTCTGTTCTATTTAGTTGTATGCGGCCATTTCCTACCGTTTACAGCCGTTATCTGCTTGCTTTCTGTTGCTTTGAGAGCTGTTTTCTGTTATTTTCGGATGTATTCGGCTGTGCTTAGTCGTTTTCTCTTGTTTAGCGCTGTTATCTGCTTGCTTTCTGTCGGCTTTGGCTCTATTCGGTTGTATTTGGTCGTTTTCTATCGTTTACAGTTGTTATCTACTTGATTTCTGTTGTTTTTAGCTGTTTTCTGTCCTTTTCTTGTTGTATTCGGCTGAATTTAGTCGTTTTTTATTGTTTAGCGCTTTTATCTGCGTTCTTTCTGTTGCTATGCTCTGCTTTCTGTTCTATTTGGTTGTATTCAGTCGTTTTCTACCGTTTACAGCCGTTATCTGCTTGCTTTCTGTTGCTTTGAGAGCTGTTTTCTGTTATTTCCGGATGTATTCGGCTGTGTTTTGTCGTTTTCTGTTGTTTAGCGCTATTATCTGCCTGCTTTCTGTTGTTATGCTCTGTTTTCTGTTCTATTTGGTTGTATTCGGTCGTTTTCTACCGTTTACAGCCGTTATCTGCTTGCTTTCTGTTGTTCTAGGAGCTGTTTTCTGTTATTTTCAGTTGTATTCCGCTGCATTTAGTCGTTTTCTGTTGCTTAGCGCTGTTATCTGCTTACTTTCTGTCGTTTTTAGCTGGATTTGACTCTATTCGGTTGTATTTGGTCATTTTCTACCGTTTACAGCTGTTATCTGCCTGCTTTTTGTTGTTTTTAGCTATTTTCTGTTCTTTTCTTGTTGTATTCGGCTGAATTTAGCCGTTTTCTATTGTTTAGCGCTGTTATCTGCCCGCTGTCTGTTGTTATGCTCTGTTTTCGGTTCTATTTGGTTGTACTCGGTCGCTTTCTAGCGTTTACAGCCGTTATCTGCTTGCTTTCTGTCGTTTTGCGTTAGTTTTGACTCTATTCGGTTGTATTTGGTCGTTTTGTACCGTTTACAGTTGTTAGCTGCTTGATTTCTGTTGTTTTTAGCTGTTTTCTGTCCTTTTCTTGTTGTATTCGGCTGAATTTAGTCGTTTTCTATTGTTTAGCGCTGTTATCTGCCTGCTTTCTGTTGTTATGCTCTGTTTTCTGTTCTATTCGGTTGTATTTAGTCGTTTTCTACCGTTTACAGCCGCTATCTGCTTGCTTTCTGTTGTTTTGAGAGCTGTTTTCTGTTATTTTCGGATGTATTCGGCTGTGTTTAGTCGTTTTCTGCTGTTTCCCGCTGTTATCTGCTTGCTTTCTGTCGTTTTGAGTTAGTTCTGACCCTATTCGGTTGTATTTGGTCGTTTTCTATCGTTTACAGTTGTTATCTGCTTGATTTCTGTTGTTTTTAGCTATTTTCTGTTCTTTTCTTGTTGTATTCGGCTGAATTTAGTCGTTTTCTATTGTTTAGCGCTATTATCTGCCCGCTTTCTGTTGCTATGCTCTGTTTTCTGTTCTATTTGGTTGTATTCAGTCGTTTTCTACCGTTTACAGCCGTTATCTGCTTGCTTTCTGTTGTTTTGAGAGCTGTTTTCTGTTATTTCCGGATGTATTCGGCTGTGTTTTGTCGTTTTCTGTTGTTTAGCGCTATTGTCTGCCTGCTTTCTGTTGTTATGCTCTGTTTTCTGTTCTATTTGGTTGTATTCGGTCGTTTTCTACCGTTTACAGCCGTTATCTGCTTGCTTTCTGTTGTTCTAGGAGCTGTTTTCTGTTATTTTCAGTTGTATTCCGCTGTATTTAGTCGTTTTCTGTTGCTTAGCGATGTTATCTGCTTACTTTCGGTCGTTTTTAGCTGGATTTGACTCTATTCGGTTATATTTGGTCATTTTCTACCGTTTACAGCTGTTATCTGCCTGCTTTTTGTTGTTTTTAGCTATTTTCTGTTCTTTTCTTGTTGTATTCGGCTGAATTTAGTCGTTTTCTATTGTTAAGCGCTGTTATCTGCCCGCTTTCTGTTGTTATGCTCTGTTTTCTGTTCTATTTAGTTGTATGCGGCTGTTTCCTACCGTTCACAGCCGTTATCTGCTTGCTTTCTGTTGCTTTGAGAGCTGTTTTCTGTTATTTTCGGATGTGTTCGGCTGTGCTTAGTCGTTTTCTCTTGTGTAGCGCTGTTATCTGCTTCCTTTCTGTCGGTTTTGGCTCTATTCGGTTGTATTTGGTCGTTTTCTATCGTTTACAGTTGTTATCTACTCGATTTCTGTTGTTTTTAGCTGTTTTCTGTTCTTTTCTTGTTGTATTCGGCTGAATTTAGTCGTTTTTTATTGTTTAGCGCTTTTATCTGCCTTCTTTCTGTTGTTATGCTCTGTTTTCTGTTCTACTTGGTTGTATTCAGTCGTTTTCTACCGTTTACAGCCGTTATCTGCTTGCCTTCTGTTGTTTTGAGAGCTGTTTTCTGTTATTTTCGGATGTATTCGGCTGTGTTTTGTCGTTTTCTGTTGTTTAGCGCTGTTATCTGCCTGCTTTCTGTTGTTATGCTCTGTTTTCTGTTCTATTCGGTTGTATTTGGTCGTTTTGTACCGTTTGCAGTTGTTATCTGCTTGATTTCTGTTGTTTTTAGCTGTTTTCTGTTCTTTTCTTGTTGTATTCGGCTGAATTTAGTCATTTTCTATTGTTTAGCGCTGTTATCTGCCTGCTTTCTGTTGTTATGCTCTGTTTTCTGTTCTATTTGGTTGTATTCGGTCGTTTTCTACCGTTTACAGCCGTTATCTGCTTGCTTTCTGTTGTTCCAGGACCCGCTTTCTGTTATTTTCAGTTGTATTCCGCTGTATTTAGTCGTTTTCTGTTGTCTAGCGCTGTTATTTGCTTACTTTCTGTCATTTTTAGCCGGATTTGGCTCTATTCGGTTGTATTTGGTCATTTTCTACCGCTTACAGCTGTTATCTGCCTGCTTTCTGTTGTTTTTAGCTGTTTTCTACTCATTTTGGTTGTATTCGGCTGTGTTTAGTCGTTTTCTGCTGTCTCCCGCTGTTATCTGCTTGCTTTCTGTCGTTTTGAGTTAGTTCTGACCCTATTCGGTTGTATTTGGTCGTTTTCTACTGTTTACAGTTGTTATCTGCTTGATTTCTGTTGTTTTTAGCTGTTTTCTGTTCTTTTCTTGTTGTATTCGGCTGAATTTAGTCGTTTTTTATTGTTTAGCGCTTTTATCTGCCTTCTTTCTGTTGTTATGCTCTGTTTTCTGTTCTATTTGGTTGTATTCAGTCGTTTTCTACCGTTTACAGCCGTTATCTGCTTGCTTTCTGTTGTTTTGAGAGCTGTTTTCTGTTATTTTCGGATGTATTCGGCTGTGTTTTGTCGTTTTCTGTTGTTTAGCGCTGTTATCTGCCTGCTTTCTGTTCTTATGCTCTGTTTTATTTGGTTGTATTCGGTCGTTTTCTACCGTTTATAGCCGTTATCTGCTTGCTTTCTGTTGTTCTAGGAGCTATTTTCTGTTATTTTCAGTTGTATTCCGCTGTATTTAGTCGTTTTCTGTTGCTTAGCGCTGTTATCTGCTTACTTTCTGTCGTTTTTAGCTGGATTTGACTCTATTCGGTTGTATTTGGTCATTTTCTACCGTTTACAGCTGTTATCTGCCTGCTTTTTGTTGTTTTTAGCTATTTTCTGTTCTTTTCTTTTTGTATTCGGCTGAATTTAGTCGTTTTCTATATTTTAGCGCTGTTATCTGCCCGCTTTCTGTTGTTATGCTCTGTTTTCTGTTCTATTTGGTTGTTTTCGGTCGTTTTCTACCGTTTACAGCCGTTATCTGCTTGCTTTATGTTGTTCTAAGAGCTGTTTTCTGTTATTTTCAGTTGTATTCCGCTGTGTTTAGTGGTTTTCTGTTGTCTAGCGCTGTTATCTGCTTACTTTCTGTCGTTTTTAGCCGGATTTGGCTCTATTTGGTTGTATTTGGTCATTTTCTACCGTTTACAGCTGTTATCTGCCTGCTTTCTGTTGTTTTTAGCTGTTTTCTACTCATTTTGGTTGTATTCGGCTGTGTTTAGTCGTTTTCTGCTGTTTCCCGCTGTTATCTGCTTGCTTTCTGTCGTTTTGAGTTAGTTCTGACCCTATTCGGTTGTATTTGGTCGTTTTCTATCGTTTACAGTTGTTATCTGCTTGATTTCTGTTGTTTTTAGCTATTTTCTGTTCTTTTCTTGTTGTATTCGGCTGAATTTAGTCGTTTTCTATTGTTTAGCGCTGTTATCTGCTTGCTTTCTGTCGGTTTTGGCTCTATTCGGTTGTATTTGGTCGTTTTCTACCGTTTACAGCCGTTATCTGCTTGCTTTCTGTTGTTTTCAGAGCTGTTTTCTGTTATTTTCGGATGTATTCGGCTGTGTTTTGTCGTTTTCTGTTGTTTAGCGCTGTTATCTGCCTGCCTTCTGTTGTCATGCTCTGTTTTCTGTTCTATTCGGTTGTATTTGGTCGTTTTGTACCGTTTACAGTTAGTATCTGCTTGATTTCTGTTGTTTTTAGCTGTTTTCTGTTCTTTTCTTGTTGTATTCGGCTGAATTTAGTCATTTTCTATTGTTTAGCGCTGTTGTCTGCCTGCTTTCTGTTGTTATGCTCTGTTTTCTGTTTTATTTGGTTGTATTCGGTCGTTTTCTACCGTTTACAGCCGTTATCTGCTTGCTTTGTGTTGTTCTAAGAGCTGTTTTCTGTTATATTCAGTTGTATTTCGCTGTATTTAGTCGTTTTCTGTTGCTTAGCGCTGTTATCTGCTTACTTTCTGTCGTTTTTAGCTGGATTTGACTCTATTCGGTTGTATTTGGTCATTTTCTACCGTTTACAGCTGTTATCTGCCTGCTTTTTGTTGTTTTTAGCTATTTTCTGTTCTTTTCTTTTTGTATTCGGCTGAAATTAGTCGTTTTCTATTGTTTAGCGCTGTTATCTGCCCGCTTTCTGTTGTTATGCTCTGTTTTCTGTTCTATTTGGTAGTACTCGGTCGCTTTCTAGCATTTACAGCCGTTATCTGCTTGCTTTCTGTCGTTTTGCGTTAGTTTTGACTCTATTCGGTTGCATTTGGTCGTTTTGTACCCTTTACAGTTGTTATCTGCTTGATTTCTGTTGTTTTTAGCTGTTTTCTGTCCTTTTCTTGTTGTATTCGGCTGAATTTAGTCGTTTTCTATTGCTTAGCGCTGTTATCTGCCTGCTTTCTGTTGTTACGCTCTGTTTTCTGTTCTATTTGGTTGTATTCGGTCGTTTTCTACCGTTTACAGCCGTTATCTGCTTGATTTATGTTGTTCTAAGAGCTGTTTTCTGTTATTTTTAGTTGTATTCCGCTGTGTTTAGTGGTTTTCTGTTGTCTAGCGCTGTTATCTGCTTACTTTCTGTCGTTTTTAGCCGGATTTGGCTCTATTTGGTTGTATTTGGTCATTTTCTACCGTTTACAGCTGTTATCTGCCTGCTTTCTGTTGTTTTTAGCTGTTTTCTACTCATTTTGGTTGTATTCGGCTGTGTTTAGTCGTTTTCTGCTGTTTCCCGCTGTTATCTGCTTGCTTTCTGTCGTTTTGAGTTAGTTCTGACCCTATTCGGTCGTATTCAGTCGTTTTCTACCGTTTACAGCCGTTATCTGCTTGCTTTCTGTTGTTTTGAGAGCTGTTTTCCGTTATTTTCGGATGTATTCGGCTGTGTTTTGTCGTTTTCAGTTGTTTAGCGCTGTTATCTGCCTGCTTTCTGTTGTTATGCTCTGTTTTCTGTTCTATTCGGTTGTATTTGGTCGTTTTGTACCGTTTACAGTTGTTATCTGCTTGATTTCTGTTGTTTTTAGCTGTTTTCTGTTCTTTTCTTGTTGTATTCGGCTGAATTTAGTCATTTTCTATTGTTTAGCGCTGTTATCTGCCTGCTTTCTGTTGTTATGCTCTGTTTTCTGTTCTATTTAGTTGTATGCGGCCGTTTCCTACCGTTTACAGCTGTTATCTACTTGCTTTCTGTCGTTTTGAGCCAGTTTTGGCTCTATTCGGTTGTATTTGGTCGTTTTCTATCGTTTACAGTTGTTATCCACTCGATTTCTGTTGTTTTTAGCTGTTTTCTGTTCTTTTCTTGTTGTATTCGGCTGAATTTAGTCGTTTTTTATTGTTTAGCGCTTTTATCTGCCTTCTTTCTGTTGTTATGCTCTGTTTTCTGTTCTATTTGGTTGTATTCAGTCGTTTTCTACCGTTTACAGCCGTTATCTGCTTGCTTTCTGTTGTTTTCAGAGCTGTTTTCTGTTATTTTCGTATGTATTCGGCTGTGTTTTGTCGTTTTCTGTTGTTTAGCGCTGTTATCTGCCTGTTGTTATGCTCTGTTTTCTGTTCTATTCGGTTGTATTTGGTCGTTTTGTACCGTTTACAGTTGTTATCTGCTTGATTTCTGTTGTTTTTAGCTGTTTTCTGTTCTTTTCTTGTTGTATTCGGCTGAATTTAGTCATTTTCTACTGTGTAGCGCTGTTATCTGCCTGCTTTCTGTTGTTATGCTCTGTTTTCTGTTCTATTTGCTTGTATTCGGTCGTTTTCTACCGTTTACAGCCGTTATCTGCTTGCTTTCTGTTGTTCTAGGAGCTGTTTTCTGTTATTTTCAGTTGTATTCCGCTGTACTTAGTCGTTTTCTGTTGCTTAGCGCTGTTATCTGCTTACTTTCTGTCGTTTTTAGCTGGATTTGACTCTATTCGGTAGTATTTGGTCGTTTTCTATCGTTTACAGTTGTTATCTGCTTGATTTCTGTTGTTTTTAGCTATTTTCTGTTCTTTTCTTGTTGTATTCGGCTGAATTTAGTCGTTCTCTATTGTTAAGCGCTGTTATCTGCCCGCTTTCTGTTGTTATGCTCTGTTTTCTGTTCTATTTGGTTGTACTCGGTCGCTTTCTAGCGTTTACAGCCGTTATCTGCTTGCTTTCTGTCGTTTTGCGTTAGTTTTGACTCTATTCGGTTGTATTTGGTCGTTTTGTACCGTTTACAGTTGTTATCTGCTTGATTTCTGTTGTTTTTAGCTGTTTTCTGTCCTTTTCTTGTTGTATTCGGCTGAATTTAGTCGTTTTCTATTGTTTAGCGCTGTTATCTGCCTGCTTTCTGTTGTTATGCTCTGTTTTCTGTTCTATTTGGTTGTTTTCGGTCGTTTTCTACCGTTTACAGCCGTTATCTGCTTGCTTTATGTTGTTCTAAGAGCTGTTTTCTGTTATTTTCAGTTGTATTCCGCTGTGTTTAGTGGTTTTCTGTTGTCTAGCGCTGTTATCTGCTTACTTTCTGTCGTTTTTAGCCGGATTTGGCTCTATTTGGTTGTATTTGGTCATTTTCTACCGTTTACAGCTGTTATCTGCCTGCTTTCTGTTGTTTTTAGCTGTTTTCTACTCATTTTGGTTGTATTCGGCTGTGTTTAGTCGTTTTCTGCTGTTTCCCGCTGTTATCTGCTTGCTTTCTGTCGTTTTGAGTTAGTTCTGACCCTATTCGGTTGTATTTGGTCGTTTTCTGACGTTTACAGTTGTTATCTGCTTGATTTCTGTTGTTTTTAGCTATTTTCTGTTCTCTTCTTGTTGTATTCGGCTGAATTTTGTCGTTTTCTATTGTTAAGCGCTGTTATCTGCCCGCTTTCTGTTGTTATGCTCTGTTTTCTGTTCTATTTAGTTGTATGCGGCCGTTTCCTACCGTTTACAGCCGTTATCTGCTTGCTTTCTGTTGCTTTGAGAGCTGTTTTCTGTTATTTTCGGATGTGTTCGGCTGTGCTTAGTCGTTTTCTCTTGTTTAGCGCTGTTATCTGCTTCCTTTCTGTCGGTTTTGGCTCTATTCGGTTGTGTTTGGTCGTTTTCTATCATTTACAGTTGTTATCTACTCGATTTCTGTTGTTTTTAGCTGTTTTCTGTCCCCTTTTCTTGTTGTATTCGGCTGAAATTAGTCGTTTTTTATTGTTTAGCGCTTTTATCTGCCTTCTTCCTGTTGTTATGCTCTGTTTTCTGTTCTATTTGGTTGTATTCAGTCGTTTTCTACCGTTTACAGCCGTTATCTGCTTGCTTTCTGTTGTTCTGAGAGCTGTTTTCTGTTATTTTCGGATGTATTCGGCTGTGTTTTGTCGTTTTCTGTTGTTTAGCGCTGTTATCTGCCTGCTTTCTGTTGTTATGCTCTGTTTTCTGCTCTATTCGGTTGTATTTGGTCGTTTTGTACCGTTTGCAGTTGTTATCTGCTTGATTTCTGTTGTTTTTAGCTGTTTTCTGTTCTTTTCTTGTTGTATTCGGCTGAATTTAGTCATTTTCTATTGTTTAGCGCTGTTATCTGCCTGCTTTCTGTTGTTATGCTCTGTTTTCTGTTCTATTTGGTTGTATTCGGTCGTTTTCTACCGTTTACAGCCGTTATCTGCTTGCTTTCTGTTGTTCCAGGAGCTGCTTTCTGTTATTTTCAGTTGTATTCCGCTGTATTTAGTCGTTTTCTGTTGCTTAGCGCTGTTATCTGCTTACTTTCCGTCGTTTTTAGCTGGATTTGGCTCTATTCGGTTGTATTTGGTCATTTTCTACCGTTTACAGCTGTTATCTGCCTACTTTCTGTTGTTTTTAGCTGTTTCCTACTCATTTTGGTTGTATTCGGCTGTGTTTAGTCATTTTCTGCTGTTTCCCGCTGTTATCTGCTTGCTTTCTGTCGTTTTGAGTTAGTTCTGACCCTATTCGGCTGTATTTGGTCGTTTTCTATCGTTTACAGTTGTTATCTGCTCGATTTCTGTTGTTTTTAGCTATTTTCTGTTCTTTTCTTGTTGTATTCGGCTGAATTTAGTCGTTTTCTATTGTTTAGCGCTGTTATCTGCCTGCTTTCTGTTGTTATGCTCTGTTTTCTGTTCTATTCGGTTGTATTTGGTCGTTTTGTACCGTTTACAGTTGTTATCTGCTTGATTTCTGTTGTTTTTAGCTGTTTTCTGTTCTTTTCTTGTTGTATTCGGCTGAATTTAGTCATTTTCTATTGTTTAGCGCTGTTATCTGCCTGCTTTCTGTTGTTATGCTCTGTTTTCTGTTCTATTTGGTTGTATTCGGTCGTTTTCTACCGTTTACAGCCGTTATCTGCTTGCTTTCTGTCGTTCTAGGAGCTGTTTTCTGTTATTTTCAGTTGTATTCCGCTGTATTTAGTCGTTTTCTGTTGCTTAGC